>NMRB01000019.1:526040-544996 GCA_002633025.1 Notospermus geniculatus | reverse complement strand
CCAGGACATTTTTTGGAGGGACCGAAAATAGCTTCCGCCAGAAAATTAAGGTGTTTTTTCCTATTCGCCAGGCTTATTTTCGATTTATTTGATGGACCCAGGACATTTTTTGGATGGACCGAAAATAGCTTCCGCCAGAAAATTAAGGTGTTTTTTCCTATTCGCCAGGCTTATTTTCGATTTATTTGATGGACCCAGGACATTTTTTGGAGGGACCGAAAATAGCTTCCGCCAGAAAATTAAGGTGTTTTTTCCTATTCGCCAGGCTTATTTTCAATTTATTTGATGGACCCAGGACATTTTTTGGAGGGACCGAAAATAGCTTCCGCCAGAAAATTAAGGTGTTTTTCCTATTCGCCAGGCTTATTTTCGACGGACCTGCGGGACGTCATGACGCTGCCCCGTCAGGTGCTGCACTCTTTTGGAGTGATAGAGTCTACTGTCATTGTCCATTGCAAGTCTTTTCCTCTCCCATCATGCCTAAAAATGTCTCCAGTCAGCACAGAAGTGGGCAAGAGAACGAAACAATCTTTAGCTTTCAATGAGGATATTTATTGATTCTTAAAGGACACTGTGGCTGCAATGAGTACAACAAAATTGCGCTGAGAGGTTTTAACACAGACATCTTTGAGTTATAAATGATGGATACATTAACGTACACATGAAGTATAATGTACATGTACATGTAGGGCCCATAGTTTTCTATTCAGTTGATCATGCGGATTGAGATGGTCGTAACCCTTGCAATATTCGAGTAACACTGTTTCAACTGTTCATGTAGAGAGTCGTAAATCCATTCGTCACGTCATCTAAAAGACTGTAAGCAGTGCGAACACTCCGTAGACGAGGGCACAGGGGTAAGCAACGAGTGGTTGTTGATGGTCCATAGCTAGTGATGTCACAAATAGTTTGGAGGCTGATAAACTGCACCACCCCACAGTGATTGCAGTGAGAACCATTCCAATCGCTCCCCTGAAAAGAGATGTAACAGTCAATTCATTTACATGTATTGCAAGTAAATGTGTATCAAGCTTGCTGTCCACTCAGAATTTTTCAAGTATTAAAAATTATAAATAAGGCTCACTAAGATGAGGGTGATTTCGGTCATCGGCCACCAACTGCCAAGCTCAAAAATGCATTATGAACACTGATTTAAACCCCTTTTATAAACTTAGTTGGCCTATCCCGGTGATTGCAGGCAACCTTTAGATAGTGTTTAGGACAATGTCAATAAGTGTAAATATATACATGTATAGGTCAAAGACTTACTTGAGAGATAAAAGAACAGCCATGACAGAGAGTATCACCATGGGTAGTAGGCAGTAGCCAAGGACACTGACAACAGCACTTGCTTGTACACCGGTCAGACTCATCATGTTCAATAGGCAGTACATAGCCACACATCCAACCAGTCCAAGGCCATAGATGTAGCCAAAATGAACCTTGCCAGCCTGGAAAGAGAATTTTAGCTTGATCATGACTTTTTATGATTGCACATTAAATGACTTAGTTCTTAAGTGTCAATAGGTGATCGACCACAGCATGGTAGCCAACTACTTTCCCCGGGCATGTTTCATCCTCCATTGGCTGATACCTGTATTCATAAAAGCTAGCAAATGCTTTTACTTCAATTTTTGTAGTACATTTACATTGGACCTCGCTGTGCAAATCTTAAGTAAAAGCATTTGCTAACTTTTATGAATACCAGCCACTATGGATGCTCTCAGTGCATTTCAACACGTGCATGTTGCATATGCACGCTAACAGTGCAGGTCAATGTGATGTGACCCAATGTGGGAAAAGCAGTCACAAGTCTCCCATGAGGAAATACATGTATTTACATGTACGATTACAGCAATGTTTACACCACAAAGGCTGAAATCCATTGACCTATAGTAACAAAGAAGGTTTTGCCTCGCAGTGAGTTGATGACCCAACAGGATAGGCCCAAGACCCTTGTCACTGCCTGGAAACTTGTGCATGCCTGGTTTTCCCAGACCGTTGCTTCCATTCCCCAAATGAAGAATTCCATCTACCATCATTAGTTTCAGTGTACGGAGATATGTAGAGATGGCACTGGTGAAGACTGATGTGGAAGAAGCCTGTCAAAGGAGCTAACCCAGGAGTACAGCATTCTTGCGACAAGAAGTACATTGTAAACTCAAAAGGACAGTTAGTGAAAATCTGAATGCAGTTGAAACTAATCCCAAAGTCTGTCAACTAAGCACCCCCTAAGGACATCGGACTGAGATGATTTGTGTTACAAATACTAGTATCTGCGGCTGCAAATTGACTGAGATTAGACTCCACCAATACAAGCAAGAGGCGTCAGTCAAAATCCAGTACAACAAAAAGGCTGTGTATCCTGAGAAGGATATCATGCACTTTTTGTGATTCTGTGAAAGGTTCGACAAGTTCATCACTGTGTGTCTTGAAATTGAGCTTGATACATCGCCCATCCATAACGTTCTCTCCAGTGGTGAGATTTTGTAACATTATTTTTCAGCAATGAGAGATTTTGTAACGTTACACAAAATCTCTCCAGTGGTGAGATTTTGTAACATTATTTTTAGCAATGAGAGACTTATATTTGTTACGTTACAAAATCTCTCCAGTGGTGAGATTTTGTAACATTATTTTTAGCAAAGAGAGATTTTGTAACGTTAAAAAATCTCTCCAGTGGTGAGATTTTGTAACATTATTTTTCAGCAATGAGAGATTTTGTAACGTTACAAAATCTCTCCAGGGGTGAGATTTTGTAACATTATTTTTAGCAATGAGAGACTTTGTAACGTTACAAAATCTCTCCAATGGTGAGATTTTGTAACATTATTTTTCAGCAATGAGAGATTTTGTAACGTTACAAAATCTCTCCAGGGGTGAGATTTTGTAACATTATTTTTAGCAATGAGAGACTTTGTAACGTTACAAAATCTCTCCAGTGGTGAGATTTTGTAACATTATTTTAAGCAATGAGAGAATTTGTAACGTTACAAAATCTCTCCAGTGGTGAGATTTTGTAACATTATTTTTCAGCAATGAGAGATTTTGTAACGTTACAAAATCTCTCCAGTGGTGGGATTTTGTGACATTATTTTTCAGCAATGAGAGATTTTGTAACGTTACAAAATCTCTCCAGTGGTGAGATTTTGTAACATTATTTTTAGCAATGATCGATGGCTTGTTCAAAGTATTGCCGTGGCTAGATCCGTACCCAGTTAACTTTGTGATTTAGAAACATTCTAGAGGGTGTCCCAGAAAAAACGCAACAGTTAGGAAAATCGTGATTGTGGAGAAACCAAATATATCTGGGTTTTGGTCTTAAGTCCGAACGTTTGAGACCTAAAGCCACTAAAATACAGCAGAGCATACTCTATAGTGAGAAGTTATCAGGTACATGTACTAACCAAGAGCAGTGTGCCTCCGAATGCAAGACAAAAGACGAGGGGTCCTGCCAGATCAGTGTCATTCAGGATGTTTGTGTCTGGTTCCTTCAAAGGGTTTAAAACGGCCAGAGTCTGAAAGTATAGAAAAGGAGAATATGTCAATTTAAATACAACTGAGTGCATATCCCTTAACTTAGTAAAGTTTGGTTGAATATCAGGCATATACACAGCAGCTGAAAAGGTCTTATTGGTGAGTTGCAGGCCCTAGCACATTGGAAGCGACGTAGAGGCACAGTTCATGCAAATTGGGCACTTGTAGAACACTCAGCAGGAAGAATGGCCATGAGTATCTCCTATATCCAGAGTTTTAACTCTATTCGACCAGCTAACTTTCATTCATCTGCAATTCCCAGCGCTCGAGTCATCACCGACATCAGTCATCATCGACATAGGTCATCAACTTCGTGGGTCTCCAGGGTCTTTGCATCCTCATCATGAAGTCTGGCCAGAATGATATTACAAATCAACAAGTCATTGGACAGATGTCAGATGAAATGGAACAACTAACGAATTTCGAATTCCCAATCACTGCCAAAAAAGGCCATAGTGTGATGGACTGAAAAGTCACTGAAGAATAGACTACCGGAGACAATAAAACTCATCCTGGATGTTACTTCAGACCGGGAATCCTAAGTCCAGCAGAATTTTACCAAGTAGGCCACACAGTGTATAGTGTCATGCACTGCATGATGTACAGAGCATGCAGATGCTTTTCAAGATGTCTGGAAGATGAATGCTGTAAAAGGATCAGATTGAAAACGAGCTTTATCAGGTAATCAAGGAACCTGATTGGTCATCATATCAATCGGATTTCTAATTGGATCCTTTCCATTGAAAAATTTCGATGGGTTCCAGCAAGACTGGTTATAGCCTGGTTCAAGTGATATCCTCCAGATGGCACTTAATTTTTGAAGTGAAAGTTGTCTGGAGGGGGTCAGTGGAACTAGACTATACCAATTTAATCTTCAATCTGGGGAACTCCCTGGTGGGATCAGATTCAATACACTGGCAGTGGAGATAAGCAGTTGCCTGTATTTTTCATTTCACTATACCATTCAAGTGTTTGAAATGAAATGTGCCTCTCAGCCCACAACAGGGACATAAGACGACACAGATATACAGTCAGCAGTCAACGTTACAAAGAACATAATACCAGGAACATTAGAAAACAGTTTCTTATCTGAGGCACACTCAACGTGTCAAATCAAAAACCAATTACCTAAGCCATTCTCTTCAAACTGCATCCAATAAACTAGAAATCACACCCGACAAAGGCAAATGAAATTCAATTTAGTTTGATAAATTGACTCGGATACTGAACCTGCATTAGGGTTTAATGCAGCGATTCTAGCGGAACACGAAGGCATGGATACGCCATCACCGTGAAATCACTCGTCGATACAGCTAGCAAACTGCTACAGAGAATAATACAGCAACTCTGTTTTAAAATAGCGAAAAAATGATTTTCTCAAGGTAAAAACGGCCAATGCCACTGAAAAGTCATCAAGGACGGGAAAGCTTACGGCAGAAATACACGTATTTTCTGGCAAAGAATTTTGTTTTCTTCAAATTATTTCCTACGAGCCATTTTATAGAAAAATGTTCCATAAGGCTCGGTGTTTGTGCGTGGTGCTGAATGAGTTAGAAGTTAACTGGAGTTAGCTGTAGGCGTAGATCACAGAGGGGGACGTGACAACGCAATGCTGACGTTGATTTGCCTCCATATTGTAAGGAAGTGAAACGAATCACATCTCCGGGTCGCTATCACCTGCAGACCTAACCGGTGATTTACTCTCGTTATCTTCCCATTTCTCGGTACGTGATTTAATAACTTCATGCTGCGTTGTTGTCATTCGGATTTTTCTCCATCAAAGAATGATTTCTGAGGCTATGATATGGACCGTTACCTGATCCTTGTGACAACATTCAGAGATTAATGTCAATGGACTAAAATGTTATTGAGTCATTCTTGCCAACAAAATTAACATGCAGGACAGGTATTCCGAGGTGAAAAGTCATCAGAAATTGTGGCATGACCGAGGTGCAGGCTATAGAGATTGAGAAGATGATGTCACCACAGAAAAATCTGTCAAATTGATGTCAAAATTATGTCACTGACCCACGTGGCGCACTTCGTGGTTAGTGCATGCAAGCTGAGTGTGTGGTGTGTGTAACTTCAGCCATGGCGTGGTTTGCACATGGTGAACTTGTCATCGACATCAGCATGGTGGACTGGCGCTCAAAAGTGACGCCACAATGAGACTGCACAAAATGTGAGATCAGTGATAGAATCATCTAGGGTATTACAGCCAACACCGTATTGACAAAAGACTTCAACACACTAGAACCTATTATTTCAAATGCACAAGCCATCAAACCAACATGAATTTCACCTGGTAAAGTACACGTACACCCCACTTTCTCAAATCAAGAAACCATCTCATCATGAAAGCACTTTATTGTATTATAACCCCAGAGAACACTTGATACCATCACGTGACCAACACTTCACCGACAAAAGGACCGCCATCCTCCGCTGTAATCACACCCATCGGTGTAAGAAACCTGATCATGGATGGATTGATCTTGGCGACCTGGTAATATGACAAGAGATATTGTCATCAAACTAAGATTGATTCTCGATGACGGTTATGAAAGGCTAAGTCAGATTGGTAGGTATTGGTTGTGCTGAAATATGTATTGCTGATATAAGCTAAAAGCGTTTGGTTCCACACATGAATTCTTTAATAACAACTGAGAATGCAAAGTAACTGCTCGAAAAGAAATGAATCAGTCTCTCTGATACGAGTCCAGGCCCCGTATGCACAAAAAATCCTTATATTAAGTGTAAGATTATCCTTAACTTCATAAAAGAATTCTTAGCTAAAAATCCTTTAAGCGGTATGCACAAAGCACCTTAAGAATTTCCTGAGCTGAGAATTTTCTTAAATAATAGGAATTTCCTCAACTCAGTAGGATTTCTCTTAGCCTAGAGCTAATTTTAGCCTGTGCATTAAACCAATAGAATTCATTGTTACAATAGCTCACACTAGGAATGCCTGAGGGAATCCCTGTTTCAAGAAGTGAGCAAGCACATGGTTGTACACGTTAAGAATTTTCTTAAATAATAGGAATTTCCTCAACTCAGTAGTGATAGTGATGCGAGTCCCGATGCTGTGCCACTGTGGCACAATTCTTTAGTCAAGCACTGTTCTCACCCATCCATGTCCAAGACGTAATTGATGTTCATTTTGATATCATGCATCCATTTCAAGCATCGTTAACTTGCTGATGGTTGGATACAGCTGAATGACACATCCGTTCTCACGATGATTGATTAAAGACAAAGAAAACATTGCACAATCTATCCACAAAATTCAATTCCAGACCACAAATCAGCAAACAAAATTCACCAACATCATCCAATCCATCAAACAAGAAAAGCCAAACAATTCATCAATTGAGTGATGACGTTTTCAATTGAGATTTCCACAGTTCTTACGAAATCTAATCAAACTCAAGGCACAATTGTTTGATTTTTTCAATCTCACAACTCGTTGGAGTCAATTGAGTCAAACGATTTGGTTGCTTTGAAGAAATGAAACTATCATTCGAGTGGAATGAGCCAAAACTCAGACTGAATCAATAGCCAATCGTTAGTGTCAAAGTTCAAGAATCAGAAACAGCAGTGATTTTTGTTGCTCACCAAAAGTCAGTTTTCCGCCACCAAGTCACATTGGCCACGGAAACGACTCGAGGAGGTTTGGTCGTTTAACACAATCTTCTTGCTTACATATCTCCTAAACGATCCTACAACAGGAAGCTGACTGTCTCTAACAGCGTAGGTTTATGCCTCTTAGCTCAATATTTTTGAATACTTCCTTTTCATAAAGTTCCTTTTGATGCAACTCCCACAACCTGTATTGTTCAGTAATCCTGTAGATACGAGCTCGAGAGTAAATTCTATTCTATCTCACAGAAAAAATTGCTCGTAGATATTCAACAATCCCGAGGGAAGAGATGTGGAATACATCATCTTTAAGAATGCATGTACTTAAAAGAAGCAACCTCGTACTTAAATGCAGAAGCCATGTATACATGTGTATACCTATGCATGTAATGCATTTGTTCCCAGCATTAGAAAAGTCTTTTTTTGGTAAAGACCGATCTTTGCAGATGGTGGAAGCAAGAATTCACCAGGATTGGCCTTCCAAACACCCCTGAGAGCATGATGTGATTGTCTCAAATTTGACAAGATTAGATCATTATAGTAGTCTATAAACAAAGAGTGATCTGTATTTTCCCACTGTAATCTTTGATATCATTGATACATACACCATGTCATCAGGTACCATCATACTTTGTAATGATGAACCGAAACTGGAAAAATCCTTGAGAGTTCTCACTGACAAACACATACATCTTCATATGACAATGTTCGTAAGCCAAGAAGTCTTTGACAGGTGGACTACCAACAATATGATACAATCAAAGAACTCGCATCAATCAAGAGAAACGTGGGCAAAAATGAGCCAAGGCCAAACTGTAACATATGGAGAGATCTTCTGGTGGACATTTCCTGTCTTTAGTTTATTAGAGATGATAGGATATTGGACTGGTCAAGCGTATGTGTATTCCCATGAACATCACATGTTCTAGGTTTGATAGACAGTGACCCTGGTGATATTGGATCACTAGTCATTTCTTCCAAAATGGTAAAGTATCATGGAGGCAGTAGGTTGGAAAGTCCCCAAATGAATGCTGTTGTCGAACAGTGAGGAAAGTGGGACAAATAATAGACTAAACCCTTCCAAACATCGTCACTCAGACATGAAATGATGCTGACGTCAGAAAAAATCATCTGACCTATAACATTACACAGCTGATCTCAAAGAAACTGCACACAACAAGGAATAAACTTTGTAGCTTAAAAGCTTGATAGGATTCATATCATGTCTTACTTTTCTTGGTGCCTTTAAGACCTCAAAGCGGAGGGTTCACCGAGGTAAGGGTATCCTGAGGGACTAAAGCAGTCAAACAAACGTTTAAAAAGATAAATCGGTATTTTTTCCTCTTCTGAGTAATCCTAGTAAAAATCATTTCAAAAACCATATCAAATCCATCTCTTTTTCAGATTCGTCATTCCTTTCATACAGGATTAGTGCAAAGAAGAATACACCTGTTTGATGTCTTCCTTTTAACGACTTTGTCATCAAGTTACAAAAACAAGGGAGAGGGAGAGACGGTTTGGTAACAATTTCACCTTTTAGCAAAAATAAAGACCAGTCCTCATCTATTTTTGGTACTGTAGTAGTAGACTAAGACGCAGTGAACACAGAAAACAGGGTTTTATCTCAGACGTCTCAGTTTTATCTTACATGAGTTAAGAATCTGTACCATGAGTTAAGAATCTGCGATGATGTAGTTACAAAATGCCACTGAAATATCAATAGGCGCCAGTGAGTGATGAAAAATTTGAACCGACGAGCGTCCAACCAGGCGTCTCATACGTCTGTCTGTACCTACTTGTAGGGGGAGGGGGAGATTCTTGGGGACCCTGGGGCTTACTACACCATTATTTTAGTGGTGTAGTAGTGGTGTAGTAGACCATTATTTTACTACACCATTAGTGGTGTAGTGGACCATTATCTTACTACACCATTATTTTAGTGGTGTAGTAGTGGTGTAGTAGACCATTATTTTAGTGGTGTAGTAGTACCTACTTGTAGGGGGAGGGGGAGGTTCTTGGGGACCCTGGGGCTTACTACACCATTATTTTAGTGGTGTAGTACTACCTACTTGTAGGGGGAGGGGGAGATTCTTGGGAACCCTGGGGCTTACTTCACCATTATTTTAGTGGTGTAGTAGTGGTGTAGTAGACCATTATTTTACTACACCATCAGTGGTGTAGTGGACCGTTATCTTACTACACCATTATTTTAGTGGTGTAGTAGTGGTGTAGTAGACCATTATTTTAGTGGTGTAGTAGTACCTACTTGTAGGGGGAGGGGAGGTTCTTGGCGACCCTGGGGCTTACTACCCCGGTACACCATTATTTTAGTGGTGTAGTAGGCCTAAGCCCCAGGGTTTCCAAGAACCTCCCCCATCCCCTACAAGTACAGACAGACGTATGAGACGCCTGTGGTCCAACAGACATCATCCACAAGGAACAAGACAGCAATACAAGGGACTGAAGGAGCGGCTCCACGTGAGGGTAATTTTCTCGTATCAGTTGGCTCCCAATGGGCAATTCATCATTATTGGTTTCCTTACGACCTACGCCTCAACCAGTTACACTAACGACCGTCCACGGTTTCCTACAGGGTAAGTGGTAAAATGGATACAGATAGAGTCCAACATTGCCGAATGGGAACTCCTAACCCTAACCCCCTAATCCTAACCCTAACCCTAATCCTAACTAACCCTTACCCTAACCCCAACCCCAACCCTAACCCTAACCCCAACCCTAATCCTAACCCTAATCCTAACTTTTGGACTCTATCTGTATCCATTCTACCATTCTCCTCTCCTTTCCTACAGCTGAGTTGCCCATAGACTGCCAGTTTGGGTGAGAAAACTCTCACGTGGAGCAGCCCCTTTTGCATTGTAAATGACGAAATTCTGGGAAACAGAAAGAGGCGACAATGAAAAACACACCATGGACAAAGTCCACACATCTCAGTCACACGTCCGTCCCAAATCAATCAACTCGCAGGAATATCCATCTTGGAATCGCATGCAGGCCATCCATCAATTTCTTTGTATTATCTCTCATCATCACTCACAGATGAGTGATCATTACAAACCAAAATGACAGAGTAGCAATCAACAATATAGTGACATTCGTATTCAGCATTGTGATATCAGGATATCAACGTATTTTCCTCTGTTTGTAAGGGCTATCAGAATCAATACACGCGTACTTCATGTTGGCTTGGATGCCAAGGGTTCAACTATTTCCAAAGATCTTTGAATAAGACACTTAACTGTTATTGGGACTCTTGTAAAACATGGTTAATAATCTGCTTATGAACAAAAAAACTTGAAAGACTCTACATGTATGATGATGCATAATCATCCATATGGCAAGTGGGACATGGGATGACTATTTTTGTGACATTGTGAGAGGAAGTGTTCTTCATCTCCAACAAGGTAATGGTGGTGAACTGTGTGAGATCACGCTGAGACCTACCCTGGGCAGTTGTAGATCATATGGCCAAACAAGACATCCATCTCAGGAAGTTAGCCTGAGCTAAAAGTGAGTCATAACACATGAAGTAGTTGCAAGATTTATGACCAATCAGATTGTCATCCAGAGTAGGGACAGTCGGCAGTAATTACACCAATCCGGACATAATCAGCTGGATGCAGAGAAATTGAGATGGATGATGGAGATAACGTCTGGATTAATAGCACAATTTCATGGGCAGATGAAAATAAGAATCTGGGAATGACCATAACTTGACGATTGTTTCAGTTAATGATGAACTGGTCTCTGATGTGACAGCTCATTCAGTATTCTGCCTTCTGTACGGTGTTTCTGTCATACATGTATTTTCATTATTCTATCTTGTCAATTGAGAAGTTCATACTACTGGGAGAGCTGTTCTGGATGACAAGTTTACCCTGCCATTGGCAGTCAGGTTTCTGCCGGGGGGAGGGGGGACAACATCCTGAGACTCAGGTCATTTCACTCGGCCATCGCCTCCCATCAAGAGGTGCGACGTATGAGATGCGTCTGAATGACCCTGTTTTGAGAGGATGGGGTACAAGGGATAAAAATTCCCTAGCTCCCTACTCCCCTGCCAGATCATCATCCCACTGGTGTACCCCATTTCGTTCAGTTTCTGGTGGAATCCCTGCCCGGTGTCAGTTTCATTACAACCGATCCAAGAGACGCCCTATCTTCCTGGTCTACAGACATTGAGGCTGGGAGGGTTAAACAATCTAGAAGATAAGCACTGCAGGGCTATCTGATCCCAGATACATCAGGATATAAAGGCATCGAAAATGGTAATGCCTTCTGAAGCATGCACTAACTGTGGATAAAGAAAATGAGTATTTTTAATCAAAGTAATCCATCGCAGAACAATAATAGAGACGTGTGTGATAAAGCACCTCAGGACACGGAACAAATAACAAGAAATTCAAAGATTCATAATCATCAGTAAAGAAAGAGAACTTCCACCGTTTCTGGGCAATAAAATCTCCTAAAAATTGGTTACTACGACGACATACATCACAGCCTGGGGACAGTTTTAACTAATTTCAGATTTTTCACAAAGCTATACTGGCAGCAAAAAGACTAGTGAGAAAGCTATTAGGTTATTGATAACAGTTATTTCTTAAAGGAAAGTTTCTTTTGTTTGACCAACATTTGCGGTTTCATCCAGGCCAGGCGTGATAGAAGTAGAGGGTTGGGGTAAAATAAATGTCATGGAAACAAAACACTTATTCAACATCTGGTGTACCCTGTATATCGTTAGAAATCATAGGTTTGCTATGTTGGTCAGTATTGCCTATCGACAGTACCGGGATTCGAACCCACGCCTCCACATGTATGTCGTTGTGTGTTGATTTAGTTCATGATGGACCTGCTTATTCCAACAGCCGTTGCACTGCCTTCCTGTTTTTTTTAAGCTACGAAAGACTAATACCATGCAGCTGAGCATAGAATCAGCAATAACAGCATTTCCCATGTTTTGACATTTGCAACAGGACACCATTCTGGTAAATTTTCATGTCCTCAAACACCTCCAGTAATATACTCTTGAATTCAAATCATCAACTCAGTGGCAGATTGTTTGGCTCTGAGATATTACCACCTTTCACAACATCTTTCAAAATGAGAGTAGGCTACATGTAGTTCTGCAGGTTCGTCATTCTCCCCGTAATGTCATTGAGCTACAAATATCATAATTGACACACCAATCTTTATTCAGTCCACAACAGTAGGGCCTCCTTTTATCATGATATACCTCGTAATCTAAAAAGGTGATAAACCAGACTAATGGATGTCCACCAGGGGGCGTTAGTGATTGACAACTGACACAGATTAATCTAGTGACAAGAATCCTGCATGACTCAGTACGTGGAGCAATCACGGCAATAATTGGCTGGTTGACGACGTCATCGAGATGATAACAGAATAAAAAGAGGTAATATTACAGTGGATGCACCGCGGTAACCATCGGAGGAAACCCCAGTGAGATCAAACCTAAGTGGATAGGCAACGGTGATGAAATTGTCGTGTCAAACACATAATGAAGGAACTGACATAAGAGCAAAGGTCAGGACCGACAATTTTGGGCAGCAGCAAGTCCTATTTGTTCGGAAGTATACCATTTGATGTCTGATGTTGATCTGGAGTCATTTGAGAGAAGCATTGGAGGCTAAAAGGTTCTCAGAGATGGTTAAGCCAGAAGCTGAGAAAGAACCGCAGATCGAGGAGAGAGGAATATCATGTCATGAGTTTGATAGTTACACCAGTGGTAAAAGGCTGTCAATCAAATGGGATCAAGTGATGTGATTCCTGATGGTCAGCCTGTCAATCAATTAGTGTCAATCAGACCACCAATCAACCAAATCAAATCAATTTCCACCAATCTATTCTCCGCTGTGAGGCTGTTTTTCGACTGGGCGATATTCATTTGTCTTCGGATCATGTGACTGTAGCAAGAACTGGCATCTTGTTTCAGAAGACAAAGCTATGGAGAATGAGTACGGCATCTTGTTTTTGGACAATCTGCTTTGTGATTAGAATATCTACTTTCTGGTTGATGTGCTACATGGATGGAAATGCACTACAACATGTTGGGAATGCATCGCCATACTCATACCGAATGTGAGTTGGTTACACAGGGCAGGAGGAGTTTTTAGACTCCAACGTCGTTTTGCTGAAGAGCTCAACACCAACTTTCGTCTATCATTTTGTCCCAAGGAAAGGCGCTGCTACACTGAGGGTTTTCTCGGCAAGTCGGTTCTCTTATGGGCAACTCAACCAAGATTGGCAGTCGTCTGTGTCACTGGTCTCAGCATACACCATCAATGGTGAATAGCTCATTGACAGCCATCTCACACAAGATAACTCTCAAATGGAGCTCAACCTCAGAAGATTGAAAGCCACAAGCAGGCACCAAATCTTGATTCTCAGTGAACGATATAAGAAGTTAACTTATCAGGCAATAGGACTTAACAATAAAGGTAGAAATAAAGGAGACAAACAAGTGTTAGAGTACCAAGGAGTCACTGATCAGAATGATAAAACACAACAAAGATGTGATTTCTATTTGATCGTGTTGTAGTTTCTGTGCATCCAACTTCAAAGCATTCTTTCTAGAGAACCTGGAATTTTATGACATAATTTCACACAAGAGCAACCATGGTGGGTTTTGCGGCGGGTTTGACTCACTTTGAAGTGCTCATGAATATTCCCAACAGACACATTTTCCTCAGCGACTGGTCCAGGGTTTGCTGAAAACCACGAATAAGGAAAGTGTCGACCAGAAAAGTATCTTTCATGTCAACGAGAGCAAAGGCAGTGATCAATGAGTCGAGTGTAACTGATGGCTCTTTAAGCAGCAACCGTACCAGGATATCTGTTAGAGTTGTCGTGTAACAGTGAAACATTCAGCATTTCTAACTTCCACTGGAGATAAATGTACTAAATGTATTCCAATACATGTATTAGTATCTTCCTGGAGCTAAGAGAAACTGTTTCCAATGCAATCAAGTTCCAAATTGGCTTTATTAAAAAATATGGAAGAGTTCTCCTTCCCTTCAGGGGGGGGGGGTCTATTAGTTCATACATGTAGACCTACCTACCCATATCATACTTTTGCATCTTACGCCCGTTCGGGCTAACCTGAACCACCTAGACTCTGAAACCTCTTGAGCAGAGAACATTTTAGTTCTCGAAGTGGTCGTGGCGGGGGCCACGGTCATGAGGTCAGGACCCCGCCGAGAACCAATCACCGATCAGTTCACCGAATCATACCTTTGCGTCAGAAGTACCAAACTCGCGCCTACGAGTTGGTAACGATGCTAAGGGGACCTGATTTCCTCCTGATGCCTCTTGACCTGATCCTACACCATGCACAAGCTTTGTGGAGTAGTAGTGTTACAGGTGCACCAACAAGATGAAATCACTACCTCCTGATTGGCAGTGTCGATATTCTCGATCAGCTTTTTCTTTTATGGTCTATTTGGGTGTTAACATCAGGTGCTTCAGAACAAGTCCGAGTAATGACTTTCTACAATTGCATTGACTTGCTTTTTTAACGCTGCTGTAGCAACGGCGCAGCTGAGGTGTCTTGCTGATCTGGTCATGGAGGGTTGGCAAGGAATAGCTCAGATCTGTTGAAAGGTTCGGACAGTGACCTTTATAAATGTATCTATTATTGCAACAGGTCTCCTTTGTCCTTACATACCTTGCAGACATCATTGATGCATTGTACTGAAACATCCTGAACCACACATAAAGAAGAGCTAACCCTCTCCTCTTTTCCTCAACAACATACATGTAACTGCATCAGGACTATTTGGGGGCTGTTGAGTGCATCAACGGCGAAAAATTTCTTCTGCAGAATAAGGCAAGCCAGAGATTGCCATACAAATCCTTTGTCAGTTTGCCGCTTATGGAATGTTCACTTATTTATCCATAACTGGCCAAGTATAACATTACAAAGAATTGTATATTGTGTATGGTACCATCAGCATGGTGACATTTTACCATTGATTTTAAAAAGAGTTATGGTTTGCTCTGGGATAATCACATAACTTATCGATTGAAACTAGGTAGGCCTAGGTACTCTAGGAAATGACTCCTACAAATTGTAGACCTTTCGATTTCAGTCTTTGATAAGTGGACAAAGATTGGTGCTGCAAGGAACATGTGGCTTCAACACCAAACATCTTTGTCGACAGGTGAATGATGCAAACCTGCAACCTCCACACACTTCAGTGTTTCATGTTGCCTTCAGCAGCAAATCCTTTTCTGCCACAACGCCTCAAAAATCACACCACAATTCCGAGAAGTGTGTGGAGGCTTTAAGAAGAGCCAATCAACCCAGCACTTCCGTGTTAACCAGATGGCCAGCAAGTTCTTTCCTTGATTCCCATCCTTTTATGAAAGACGCTGAACTTTACACCCAAACTGACAAGTTCCGGAGTGTCCTGAATGGAGATGCTCCATTGTATAAAGTAGGCTGCTCTCTTGGGACTACTTATTCTCCATCTAAAAACAAAACATTGTGCCTGCTGCAGCCAACAGAAACACAAATGATGTAAAAACGTATTATCAACAATGGCAGAGCAACACAGATTGTTGCACAGAAAAACATTGGTACATTTGTCTTCGCATCCACAATCAATAAAGAAAATAACCACGGTGATATCACAGGAAATGCTGCCTGCATCCTAATATCATCCCCATCCCCAGCATCAATGGTCATGGTGTCTTTTTGTCACTGCATCTATCACTATGGTTACTGAAGAGTGGTCAGTTTGTGCAGGGTGGATGAAAAAGATTGTTTTGGGAAAACATGTTATCTTAGAGGTCACATTTTTTGTTGATGTATGTGGACATTTTGATTTTTATCCCAGTCAATGTTGAGGATGCTGCACACCGGTACAGAAGTTGCCATTTATTAGGTTTCCCTGCATCAGTGTCAGTGAATCTGGATGTGATGCGGAGATGCGAGAGGTTGTGGTTTCGAATCCTGCAAGAACTGCTTATGAGAAGAACAAATTCCATCACAAACCTGCGTCACCAGAATCATATTCCTACTCTCAGTGCCTCATAACTGATCCTGAAGCATTCAGAAGTGAGTTTCTGTGCAGGAAGATAACCACCACGTTCTGGGTCACCTCACCACCAGTCAAAGGAGAGATTAAAATGATGGATGACATGTGGGACCTCAAGAGGTAAAAATATCCCAAATCCATATCATCAACAATGGTACACTTCAAGAATTCAACAGACATTCACTAAAGGTAATGAAATATTCAACGTACCACTTGAAACCAATTGATACCAGATTATTTTCAAACAGCAGACTGCCCATGTGGGACCATAACAAACTTATCAGCCAAATGCAGTCTTCATTTATTCAACACTGTTGGAGAATAAATGTTTCACAAAGGTTTTTAGTCGCATCGAGGCTAGCCCATCAACTCATGGAATCTTTTTGGCCTTGGTGAAATCTCCTAGCATGATTTGGAATCTAAATGACATAGTGATAGACTGACGTGAGGAGCTTACAAATGTGTACAAGTCGTAAGAGTGGAAAATACTACTATTCATCAGGGGTGAAAAACTTCAACTCAGAAACACTGTTTGGCTGATATCATACATTTTACACAGTCGTGTATTTTCACTTTAACTGAATCTGTCACCAATAGCTCATGTAGTCCCTAAAATCTTCTCTACAGAATGATGAAAGGAGTCAAAGGTGTAGACCCTTCACCCTTTCAAATATGTAATAGAAAACGACTGGTTGGTAGGCTACCTAAACTCCCTCAAATGGGTGTTCGTTGCAAAGCTCTCATTGAGTACTTTCCAATGAATACCTACATGTATGTGATATGATTTCTGTAATTCTTCAGGATCATGTCCCTTTTTGGTTATCAGTAAAATTACATCTGGCAGAGGGAGGAGAAGGAGGAGATAGAACAACATCTGCTTGTTTTTCCATGAATGAATGTTGCCGCTCAGTTTACATCGAGGGGATGCAAAACAATTAGAAAGAATGTCTTATGACACTCATTGATTCTTTCTGTCACCAAACAAGGAGTGCTGCATTACTGACAACAAACAGAGAATAGAAACCTGTCATTTTCCCAGGGGGTAACGAACACAATCTGTCTTCCCTGCACAAAAATATTGATGCCGCATGCGAGTTTTTATGTGCATTCACAAGATCTGCGTGATGTGTTGCATAATTTTTTTTCCAGAACAGTAACAGTACATTGGTCATTGATGCACATAGTCGTATGATGACTATGTACGCACGGACATCAGTGACCAATGTTCGGGCTAATCTATATAATAATGCTGGAAGTCGGCTCAATAAAGTCACACCTGGAAGCTTTGTTTTGCCTCGAAATTGGGCATGGTGATAGAGGATGCCATTTCCTGTTGCAACGGGTGGTTTAATTTGTGAAGAGTAGGCCTACTTTTCTGGTAGCAATTTTACTTTTTTAATGGTGTTCTTCGATTGCTTTCTAAATTCTCCCTACCGCACACCATGTTACACCAATTCCAGCCGTGCCGTGCATTCTAACCTCGGCCAAACTCAGAATCGCCGATAGCCACGGGAATGTTAGAGGCGTTGTTTCACCTCAAAATTTGGCACGATCGGAGATGATGCACTATCCTGATGCAACGGGTAGGCCCCTAGTGATAGATATAATGTACAACTTGAGATAAGGAAAAGGTTGATCAGCATCGGGAAATTCCCTGAACTCCACGCACCCATCTTGACTACCAAGCGTTGTCACATCGCTTCGCCTTCTGACTGTAGTGGCGTAGTCTTCTGACGAAGCCAATAGACGTGGAGATCCAGGATGCCAGGCACCAATAAACAGTCAAATAAGTCCACTCACCCTCCAGGTCTTCCTTCGAATCAGAATATCTGTACCATTGTTGGAAGAAGAGATTTTAATACCACCAAGCTCATCACTAAGTTGCAATTACATTCTCCATTCTTTAAGAAGAAAATAACTGACCGCCTGGGGTCGAATTCTCCTTCTTCAACGTTATCAATCCCAAAGCATGTTTTATACACCGTTCCCATGACGATAAGCAACTGCTTTGTTTATTTTTCACCTCTTTCAAAACAGTTTGACGCATTACCAACATCGCCAGCTATCTGTTTCTTCTTCCTTCCTGAAATCTACACGAGAAAAGAAAATATCGACAAACGCTGAAGGCAGGTGGTTGAGGGAAACTCGGAGGCAACAGCACCGTTATCATCCAATACCTTATTAGCCTTTCCTGGCCATTTCAGAAGCAATTAGACTTCAATAACTCAGCAATCACGTATTGATGATTCAGAGAGCAACCAGAGCTTGGCAAATCTGACATTGAATATACTTGACTTTTCAAGTAAATGATTACCTTCACCTGTCAGTAAATGATATGACCTTGACCTATATGGTAAGACATTGACCTATTAGTAATGATTAGACCTTGACAAAGACTTATCAGTAAATGATTGGACCTTGACCTAGATGTATCAGTAAATGATTGGACAATTGACCTATCAGTAAAATTGGGCCTTGGCCTATCAGTAAATGATTCGACCTTGACCTACATGTATCAGTAAATGATTCGATCTGGACCTAGTAACAAGCAATAAACCTTGACCTATCAGCAAATGATCCCGACCATATCCTTCAGGCAAATGACAATACGTATCAGCATTCAGCAAATGATTAAACCTTATTCTTTCAGATCTTGATCACTCAGCAAGTGACCTTACTCCAAACCAAAACGTGTCTCAGCTCCAC
>NMRB01000019.1:514811-525735 GCA_002633025.1 Notospermus geniculatus | reverse complement strand
ATCGGGAAATTCCCTGAACTCCAGACACCCATCTTGACTACCAAGCGTTGTCAAATCGCTTCGCCTTCTGACTGTAGTGGCGTAGTCTTCTGACGAAGCCAATAGACGTGGAGATCCAGGATGCCAGGCACCAAACAGTCAAATAAGTCCACTCCACCTCCAGGTCTTCCTTCGAATCAGAATATCTGTACCATTGTTGGAAGAAGAGATTTTAATACCACCAAGCTCATCACTAAGTTGCAATTACATTCTCCATTCTTTAAGAAGAAAATAACTGACCGCCGGGGGTCAAATTCTCCTTCTTCAACGTTATCAATCCCAAAGCATGTTTTATACACCGTTCCCATGACGATAAGCAACTGCTTTGTTTATTTTTCACCTCTTTCAAAACAGTTTGACGCATTACCAACATCGCCAGCTATCTGTTTCTTCTTCCTTCCTGAAATCTACATGGGAAAAGAAAATATCGAGAAACTGAAGGCAGGTGGTTTAGGGAAACTCGGAGGCAACAGCACCGTTATCATCCAATACCTTATTAGCCTTTCCTGGCCATTTCAGAAGCAATTAGACTTCGATAACTCAGCAATCACGTATTGATGATTCAGAGAGCAACCAGAGCTTGACAAATCTGACATTGAATATACTTGACTTTTCAAGTAAATGATTACCTTCACCTGTCAGTAAATGATATGACCTTGACCTATATGGTAAGACCTTGACCTATTAGTAATGATTAGACCTTGACAAAGACTTATCAGTAAATGATTGGACCTTGACCTAGATGTATCAGTAAATGATTGGACAATTGGCCTATCAGTAAAATTGGACCTTGGCCTATCAGTAAATGATTCGACCTTGACCTACATGTATCAGTAAATGATTCGATCTTGACCTAGTAACAAGCAATAAAACCATGACCTATCAGCAAATGATCCCGACCATATCCTTCAGGCAAATGACAATACGTATCAGCATTCAGCAAATGATTAAACCTTATTCTTTCAGATCTTGATCACTCAGCAAGTGACCTTACTCCAAACCAAAACGTGTCTCAGCTCCACAACTCAGGACACAAATCCATTTGTGTGCAATTTGCAATCATCTCCAGGCCGTACATTCCCAGTCAATAAATCTTCATATAATACCAAACATTGTTATTTATCACAAGATTCTCGTGATGAACAATAGAAACATGGTAATTTATGCAATTTTTCTCCTTAACCTGCGAACACTTCCACCGACTCGCCACACGATCAAAATTTATTACCATATGGTACGGTTTCCAAGGTGATTACCAATTTTGTTTGGTTCAATGTCCGAGCCTGATATTCAGATGAGGACCACTTGGCAATAATCCATTATTTCTCTTATCTTAATTGCATCCATAGATCTTTTACCAGGTGTCACCAGAATCCCTTCCAACTATTTCTTCTAAAACCCTCAAAATGACACAAACCAAAAGAAATGAAAGAATATTTACAGTAACTGAAGTGCCAAGTGACCAAAATGACTTCCAACAGTTTTCTACGGCTGCGTTGCGCAAGGAGAGCCAACATAGAAGAGAAAGCTCCTATGAGGAGCCTTTACTTAACAACAGAGAGCGATGGCCTGTCTGTTCCTTATAGGCTGGAGTTTCATTCAATGGGTCCTTAACCTACTCACCAAACAAATAAAATAAGACGAAGAAATAAGGGAGTGAATTCCCCAGACAAGACAACAACAATAAGACACAAAATAGGTTTTTACCATTCAGCCTGCACACTACTGACCATCACGGATCGACAAAAAAACTGGTCACTCATGCAGACACCTTTTTTGCAAAGTCTATTTCTCCCAACGAATCGTTTGATGGTTACAACCACAGAAAAAAGTCTGATACATATCCCACAGGATGTGGGACAAAAAAACCTTCCCGATTAGTCCCCCACAGTAATAGCCTCACATAGCCACCATTGGTTTTTTCCTTTGAGATACAAGAGAAAACGGGAGAGACGAATGGCTAGGAATCAATAAACGAGGTAGCAAGCACCACAAGAGATAGTGGTGGTCAAACACCCTGTACGTCAGAAGACAATTTGATGGCCTTTTAACATCACTTTAATGTCTTCTTACATACAGACTTGCTGGAATAAATTAGAGAAAAAAAACTTGGTTGTAATGATTGGACTAGCTGGGAGAGGGTCATTACTTTATCAAATAGTCAAGAACTGTCTGCTGAAGCGAACGCAGCAACAACAGAGACAGAAAGCCAATGCAGTTGGTGAACCTAGTTCACCTTTTTCGCCGTTAGCATTCACGGACAATAATGACAAAGAAAGAAATGGGCCTCCACCAAACTCCAGGCAACATCAAAGCCAACCATGACAATACTGCTATTCATCCATTATCACCAGAACTATTAGACATGCATCTTTCCTTTTATTTGGAGGCCTGGTCGGATCATATTCGTTTTGAAATATCTTGTCCTTAGGCGCTAGGCTCAAGCTTTTATTAGAAAGATCATAAAATTTAGACAATGCAGGGTTTATCACCAATTAATGTATCATCTGTCAAAGTTACAGACTGTGGCTGAGACGCTGAGACCTGCGGATAATCAAACAGGTTTGACAATGTAGCTAGTTCAGGCCAATTATTTGACAGTTTGTATGGTACACTGCAGCCAAAGAGAGAGTGACAGGAACGTTCAGTTCTGTAAGAATTGTTGAAGATGGTTCACATGCTCAGAACAATGATGAAACTAATCAGCAGATAGCCATACTCTATAGATGACTTTTTTAACAGCCATCTTGCCAAAATTAGGTCATGGTCATGGGGATTTCTCCCACTATGGGATGGGAGAACCAATCATCTGTCACTCTGGATGAGAATTCCCATGGTGATGACCTAATTTGGGCAAGATGGCAACAAGCGAAACTTGTCTATTGTAAAATGTACCACACAAAGTCAAAGAACAGTCTGCCAAACCTGCGAGAAACATAGAAGTTGGCCAAAATCATGACTAGGATTGAATTCCAGAGGATGATAGCATATTGGGTATAAAGTCAAAGAATTATAGGCCTAAGTATCCCACATTCCACAAATACACCTTTCCTACTTTCTTTCTTAAGAAAACGGTCTCCTTTTCCTCGTCCTTCCTAAGTTCAGGAAAAAGATAAGTATTGAGCTGACTCAGTTGAATTCCCATCAGTCTTTATTTATCACAGGTTAATGGCAAGATTACAGAGCATGCATCAAACAATATCAAGACCTAAAAAGTTGTTTTGATGTATGTGCCACCTAAACTGCTTGAGGAAACCTCTTTGCTTGATGTTAGTATTGGTTTTACAAAAGCCGAGGAAGACCGATGGAGTAAAGAAAGCTGACTGCTCCGGGATGCCACATATTCATACCTTGTACGGTAAAGAGTACTATCGTTGGTTTCCTTTGTAGAGAAATTTGTAAATGTACATCAAAGCTGGGGGCAAAATATGGCAGTGGTTATCAACAACTACATGGAAGCGGGGACTGAAGACGCCCATTCACGTGAGTTTTCTTGCGCAAGCTGGCTCTCAATGGCAATTCACTGTGGTTTTTAGATTTTTTAGTGGTTTATGCCTTAACCAGTGATACAAACTACCCCATATTTTTCAACAGCCAAGTTACCCATAGAGCCAACTGCATGAGAAAACTCTGGAGGAAGGTTGACCCTACGGTACGATAACCAATGATGATAAACGATGAAATTCTCCTGCCAAGTCTTTTCACATTACACTTCTGGTAGCTCGACTTGAAAGTGCCAGCCTACCTGTAGAAGACCCCGGTTGGGGTCGGAAATTTGCAAGATTTTTGGAGGACGACTCCTTTTATTATACCAAGTCTTTTCACAGGATCATTGAATAAAGCAAAGATTAGGTTTCTGGTATCATCAATAAAATGAGACTAAAGTTCCAATATGGCAAAAGAACGAATGTTTATTGCACCACATATTTCTTCTAAGCTGGCAACAGCAAAAACGGTTGATACAGATTCAGAACTTCGTTATTAAGAAAAGTGGGTTTCGTGTTCATCCTCTTTATTTGTTGATACCTGTATTGATGCGTATAATCTACACAAATGTAAGTATAATCCAAGGTCAAAGCAGACCCTCGGCAAGTCACAAAGGACTACTTTAAGGCTGTCATCAAATGATGGAATGTGATCCACAAGGATACTTTTGTCTATCGGTACATACAAATATCTGAGTGTAGGTATTTGTTGATAGCTTTATGGAGTCTGCTAAATACCATCAGAGGACCTTTGATGCTAATTCTGCTTTCTTCTGTTTAACAAAAGCCTAATCCTCATGAGATAATCCTAATCCTGTTGACATGTCAGGAGAAACTGATTAAGAAGGAGATATCTGTTTTCAGGCCGTGTCTGATGTCCACATTGTTTATTGCTTGCCGAAACTGCACAGGTGTTGAATGTCTGTCAAAGTCTAATGTGGCCGAAACAAATCTGACCAAGTATGATGCAGCCGAATCAAGTATTTCCAGGTCTGATGTAGCCGAGGAACCAAGTCTTCTATTCCACATCCACATATTTTTACAAAGAGGAGCAAGACCAAAGCAATGCTGTGGGAGGACGTTTTGTGGAATGTGAGGAAAACTGCCCCTCTGGTTTGCAATCTATTCCCCTTCAAAGTGAAAGAATGAAACTGAAACAGAAATCCTTTGCATCAGTTGCGCAAAACTGATGATTACTTTTTATTTGCGTAGAAACTCCCCCAGCATCAGACGCAGGATGGATGAAAAGCAAGATAGGAAGGAGCTCCTCTTTCTTCATAGAAATAATTGTTTGATGTTCTAACGAGTAACTCCACTCCTCCCCACATCAAAAAATCGCTGACTACCTACAAGCGGTATAGAACTCCACCCTACGTTATTGACTGCTGGCACACCTTTGTTCTTCGATACAGTAACTTGGAATAGTAATAAAATGATGCTTGTTAATAATACATGCGACCTTGGGTTTTCAATTATAAGTCTAGAATACTATATCACTGTCATGAAACCTTATTTATGTCTGGTGGAAGGTTTTAAATATCAACAAAACCACACAAATCATAATCTTATAGAGAAATAATAAGATTAAAAATATAGCAGCAGAAGGTCATTGAAGTCCTCCATCTTTGTGTCAAGTTACCCTGCCAGGATAAACACAAACTCTTCTCACTTTTCTTTTTCTTTGTCTTTCCTTATTCTATTTCTTCACCCTGGTTATCCTTTATTTTGTTAGCCAAAATATTTGATCTCCTAACAGGGATGCTAACTTAATTTTCTCAGTCCCGCATCAGCCGAAGCCATATTACTGTGTCATGGAGCTCCCCTCTACACAATTTGGGGATCTCAAATACCAAAGAGAGATCTTCATCTCGCATGGTATTGGGATAGATAAGGTTGTATTGAACTGAGGGGCATCCACAAGATGTATAATCCTGAGAAGCTCAGCTGGCATGGCTCTATGGGCAACCCGGGCTGTAGGAAACTCTTGACAGACATTTGTGTCGCTGGTCAAGAGGTAAGCCGTAAAGAAACCAACAATGCTGAATTGGTGATTGAGAGCCAACTTGTGCGAGAAGACGCCCACGAGGAGGAGAGTCTTAATACAAGAAACTGCACTTCCTTTAATCTCTCTTTTTCGTTCCCACAGATATTTATCAAGAAATTCGCTTCTGAGTGTAAAAGACCACAGAGCTGACGCCACTGATGTCAATACAGCAGTCGCCACAGACTCATCACAGGTTGACATGACCGTGAGATACGGGCGGAAGACGCCAAACCTCGGAGATGTTTCCATTGCATCACTCCTGACAACCTAAGCATAGAATATATTACAATTCAGATAGCATGTTGGAGCTATTGAGAACCAACAACTGTCACTCTAACTCACCACTGCCCGAGGGTAACCCCTCGACTGATTACTCAGATGGAGAAAGTGGCAGCCCGATTTCCTTTCCTGACAAACAAATCACGCAAAGAGAAGCAATTGAATAAAGATTCATGACCAGAAAACACTCAGACGATTGCATCTGTATTAGCAACATGTTTTTGTAGGTTTGATTGAGGTCATAAAAAGTTCGGTTTGGAACATTTCTTTTTTTTCTGATAAAGACCAGAAAATTGATGGTCCCTATCTCAGTCCAAATTCGTGAATTGATTTCTGAAGGCCAGATGCTACAAATAATCCACTAAAGACATCTAACATTGAACAAATCGAATCATTCGTCTTTGCTGCAGTACTTCGAGACATCAACCCCGGAGAACTGACCTGTACTGAGGACACTCAGTAGCATTCAGGATAAGACTGGCCGACTCCAAGGGACAGAATCTGACACCTTCCTGACGAAAGGGTCTAGAATCATCTCTGATCAAAACAATACAGACTTTGGCAGACGGCACCGCATATGACGACAACCAAAGATACAAAAGTACCTTCTAACCCAACAGCCATGCCCAGGCAATTTGCTTTTTTGTACCTTGTTTGTTGTCATGTTACGCCAAAATATTGGAGCCTAGAGAAACAGAATTATGCAAACATGCTCAGTCTCACAGTGAGGGCGGAAGGAAAATCACCAACTCGATCTGGCACGGCATGCCGCTGGAACCCTCAGGCTCGGAAAATCCAATACGTCAAGAACCATTAGTTGAGCATTGATTTGCCAATAACTTACTTAGTTGACGTCTTCAGTTTCTGCATCGTAAAAGGGTCTTTGCTCTTGCTGATTATTGATATGTCTATGACACAGGATGTACCACCAATCTGGTACGCTGTGGGGAGATGGGCGGTGACATTTTTGTCAACTTGGGTGTGTCACAAGCATGTTGATGGTACTATCAACTGGTTTCATTGATGACTGTTGAATTTGACTGGTGGTGACATGTGGTTGACGCTAATGGCCAAAGCTTATTCTGGAGAAAATGAAATAAAGATATATTTGATCACGATGAAATGAGGAGACAAGTCGCTACACTGCTGACTTTTCAGGGGATCTTGTTGGATGTGGATGGCTTTGTAGTCCTGGCATGAGATTTTATGCCAGAAACTACAGGTATGTTAATAAGGTAGGCCCTAAGTGTGCATCCACCCCGATTTTCGACAAGGTTTACTTGGGCTGGGCCAACGAGTATCTAACCAGGTAGGTCCGTAGAAGATGACCATTGACATTCTTGCATTCTGCACAGACAAATCTCCATCTTCTGTGTTCGGCACTGATCATCAAACAGGTAAATTTTGTCTTTCAACAAAACTATAGCCGCCCGCCGCAGATCCTGTGCCATTTCTGGCAGTTCTGTCTTCAGGATTGCGGCCAGAATTCCTGTTGATTGGTCATCAGGGTAAGTAATAGATCAAGAAAAGCCATGGATCGATAACATACCAGTTTGTTACAGTTACAAAGAAAACATCAAAAAAGCTACCATCTTTCATCCAGAGGTAATTCCATTAATTGTTGACCTCACACCCACTGTGTTATGGTCAATAACGGTGAGCCATTAGGGGATGAGAAAGTTCCAATAGTCTCACATCACATGGCTTAGCAAGGAAAGCACCGTGTCTAATTACGTTGGATCAAAGGACAGTAAAGACTTCTGAACCATAATGCCCCAATTGATTTATCAATACATTACTTAGATTGTATCAGGTTGGCTGAGGTAGTATTATTGGAGGTGTCAGGTCAGAGGTGGACACAAATGGGCTGAGGTTGTAGAACAAGATGTGGCGTGTTTGTCGGGTTGATTACTTCACGTCGTGGCTGAGGAAAATCTTGTAACTAAAGCAGGCAGCACACCAGGCGATATCGCAAACGATCTGATCGCTGACAAGCAAAATCGGCTGGTGACGCCGGGTGTGCACTCGACGGCGATGCATGGAATCTCAAAACAGCGGTACCCAGTCCAGCTAAACAAAGTGACAGTTACAGATGTATCCCAAGCTCTAATCCAACAGCAACCATGCCACTTCCAATTTGCTGGATTTCCAACACCATCAGGCTTTCATGACATATCATAACACCGTGACACAAGATTCATGCATCTTTAAAGAACTCTAGCTGTGAAAGGAAATAGTGTGCCAGGATCAGTTACCCTGGGTTTCTGAGGGATGCAAACAACAACACGAATGATTCATCATCAGCAATTTAATTGTTCACCAGTCATGTGCTGTTGGTGAGCTGGGCTTCAGGCACTCTCACCACTAAAAAAATCATCACCCTTTTAGCTTCAATTTCTCCCCTATTTTTCGACCCTTTCCTCTCACGTAATCTGTTGACATATGCACATTCAAATCATTTGGAGTCAAAGCGTGTCCCGAATATAGAAGTTTGAATTATTTCACCGGCTTCGAGTTTTTTGTACGTTTTTTTTGAAAAAATTTCGAGGTTAAATTTGAGGGCGCCGTCTGGTTAGTCATATATTGGATCACATGATCTGAGCGGCACACTATGCTTCATTAAACAATGGCCGCCATCATTTTCATCACTTGAGATGTTCGACGCGCTGTGATACCATTAGTAACCCTTCATCAGGTAAGGTACCATACTTCAACTCATTCTTTTATGTGTAGCAACAGTTTCCATGCCTAATACATGTAAAATCATTCAAATATATACGTTGACTCGAACAGTCTTGTCTCAACGGCGTGTACGCTCGCGAGCACTGTGTATACGATGTACATCGAGTGTGTGCATGCATGAACTAGGTGGTAACTAGGTCACCAGCGTGCCGTTTAATGTAAGCCTATATGGGCGGTTATGTCCGCAAAAAGTCAGTTTTGCCGTTAGGCTTGTTAACTTACTTAACAATTCATCTGTAAATCATTTCTGCCGGCTGGGTACTGCTTAAGCACCTGGGTGGGTGAGCCAATTGAGGTAAAGACACTTTGCCAGAGTCTCACGCCAACAAGTGGAGAGCGATCTCGGGCCCTTGTGACCACTAGCCAGAGACCCGAGCCACTTCACCACGGCGATTCCTCGGAGAGGTGAAAGATGAGTCCACTAGGAATAGGAACCACCGCAGTGATAGACGTTTCCAATGCCACAGTGACTCCAATGCCAAGAGGTGACTAGAAATCCAGGTGCAAAGAAGGACACATTAACCAGCTAATCAACAGCATAACGAGTATGTATTAAATGGATGACATCAAACTCAATCAGTACTTCCACATTCAAATTCTACCCCAGGCATGCTTCCTCTTATTCATTTAGTCCAAACTGGTAAGAGAAAACCGAATCCCTGTGGCAAAGTAGATCATATGTAATCACATTACGATGGACGGCCAAACTTAGATAAATCTCATTTCCAATCAGACTGTACTTAAATGGCCTGGAGTATGTGATTCGTTGCATCTGTGATCTATTTTCTCTATTTTTTCTTTATTGCATGCTGAACAAGATTAGTCTGCTAAATTGAATGATGGATAATTCCAGGAGTTTGTCACAAAAAAATGACACCACTTGTAGTCTTTGTTACGGTAGGTTTTCTTAGGGATGTAATTCTTGGCAGCTGAGTCAGCAATGTTGCCCTTGTACTTCATCACACTCTTCATGCCAATCAGTAGAGGTATTTGGACACAATTTTTCTTAAGCTGACATCCTTTTCCCAGGAGACCTTGCAAATCAGATTCTGCTTCGCAAAGTAAACAACCTGGCTGACTGCTTCATCGGCTTTTGTGAGAACCAAGCCCTCTAAAGGAGCATGACAAGGTAAACAGAGTAAAAGAAGGTCCGCACTGTTCATCAGATGCAAAACCTGGGAACATTTACAATCTAAATCCCCTCTCAGATAACATGAATTCTGTCAAGTTTTAAGTTTTCTGCTTCAGTCAATACCCTCCTTTCATCTTCCCCAGGTTTCTACCAAAGTTGGGAAAATAAGTTCACCATTGCTCCACGTCTTAGCCCTAAGGGCAAGGTGTGATTTGAGAAGATGGCTTTCTTCAGTATCATCCAAATCAAAAACTATTCAAGTCAATAGAACACAGAAGATAATCCCGAAAGGCTTCCAATGTATACCCATATTGATGTTAAGATTATTTTGGTGACCCCCCTCATCTTAAAGGTCTATAGACACTACTCACAAAAGTTGAAATCAGTTCCGTATATTGTTGATTACCCACTCGCCAAATGCAAATGTAACATCTCATCAACTACCCTCACCAGTTTCTACCTTTGTTAATTGTAATTGCATCTTTGTGCAGCAATGGAATCAGAGCGGGAATTGAGCAGTTGACTCATGTCATTATTGTTTGGCCATTAGACCTTCCTTGCTGAAGGGTGGCTAACTTGACATGACTGGCTGCTGACTCACAGGGTCACGGGATTATATCAATGATTCTTAACAGGTAAAATGTGAATGAACTAGGAGAAGGGATGGCGTCATGTTCAACCTTCAATGGCTCCACAGGAGCTTGAGGGGTGGGGTGCTCCAATAACCCCCCCCCCCCGAGTGATGCCCCGGTCTATGACGTACCACGGAGATGCCTCAAACCCCTGTGAGTGGCTTAAGGTTTGTGAAAGTACATGGCCATCAAATATCAGGACCTGAAATTGCTGCATTTTTCTCCCCCAAGATACAAGTATCATTAATGGACACCGACACGTCAGCGAGCTGTCGCATAGACTCTTCTGATCAAATCTGTTTTTCTTCCGTTCTGACCGGAGATTGAGCAATTATGGCCACAAACAGGTGTCTGGGACTCCATTATATCAATGCTGGACCTGAAAAGATCACTCAGGATTGCATTATCTCGATAAAGCCAGTCCTGATGTTTCATAAATAAAAAAAATATTGCTTTTATTACTGGACTTGATCATGGAAGTTCTCAGCTTATCAAACGTGACCAGCGTGATTCTTTTCCATGCTCAGTATTGATCAGAGAATTGGCTGTTAAATACTTCAGTTGATGTTTT
>NMRB01000019.1:480692-513836 GCA_002633025.1 Notospermus geniculatus | reverse complement strand
GAGACTTTTCACTAAAGTCTCTCTGAATGCAGGGGCAGCTGACGACCATCGACATTCCCCTCCCAGCCACCAAAAATATCAACATCCCAACTAACGTTCAAGACTACTGGACCTCACATCACTCTGCAACTCCATATTAGCCCCGGACGCTCGCTCGAGATGAACCTCAACCCCAGTCATGCACATTATCCTTAACCCCATCCCATACTGACCACGGTCGGTCAGACAGCAGGAATTCCAACCGGAGTAATATCCGATATTACCAGAATATATTTCTGATATTACTCTGGTCACTCACATAGCCAGAATTCCAACCGGAGTAATATCCCATATTACTCTGGTCGATCAGTGGGACAGCACTCCGACCAGGGTGATATCTAATATTACCGGGGTCGATTCGCCTGACCGCACATAGAGCTCGCGCTAATTATAGCCTACTGGTGGAGGTGTGAACAAAGCCTCTTGAGGCGTATTTGGAGTATTTGTATTTGGGATTTTGATTCCGTTCGGTAATCGTAAATACAGTATACAGACCAAGGTCAAATATTGAATTACAACGCTGAATCCCACTAAATGATAAATCCCAAAGAAAATAATACACTGTACTGAGTTATTGGGTTGGTTGCAATCATTTGGCCTTTGAATTCTACAGCAGAGGACCCCATCGCCCACGAGATGAGATGAATGAGAATGAGGTTTGTCAAAGCACTCCTCCGTAAGATTTCTCCTGACAATCAACCACCAGCTGGTGAGGCACAATCGTATGCATTGGTGAAGTCGAGCCATGAGACTGCAAGGTGCTTGTGGCCCTTCTTAGTATCTTGAGCGATTAGTGAATACACAACCAAGCAATCCACAGTCCCTCGACCTCCCTTCTGAAAGGCCCTCTTGAGGATGGCTTTCCGCATATCGTCAGGTTCAATTCCACGCCAGGGTGCTGTTTACCGTCTGGCAAATGCCTAGGATTTTATCAAGGCTACGGTCTGATTTGTGTAGACCTTGATGTCGTCCATGAACCCGTTGTGAGACACTTTCCATCCCTTGTCTGTCTTATTGCCCCAAAAGCAGCTTTATCCCAAGGTACTTGTAGGCCTGCAACTCGCCTTCAGGGTATTTGGCATGTTGCCTGCCTCGGTCTGCTGCCCGGCTCTGGCCAGCCGAGGTTTTCCCTTTCAAGGATGGCATTTCCGGACTTCGCCAGGTTCAGTTCCACGCCAAGGGCACCGACTACCCTCTGACAAACGGCCATTCTTTCACATCTTCAATTACTGAATTTCTTTAACATCTTGAGCAATTACGTATACATGCGTTCAACAGCTTAGGCTCTATACCACCCTCGCTGACATCTCAAGATACCTCTAGCCTTCCGCTCAAGTCTTGTGAGTTTGGTTTTCCCCCACTGCATTCCTATGAAATAGTAGTGGAAGAGGCCAACACAACTGGTTGTACGCCTTGGTCTTGTTGGCCAGGCTTAAGTCAGACTTCCATATCTTTTCCACTTGGTCAAGATACTTCGTTCCGACCTCAGCCCTGAGCACAGCAGCATCCATCCCAAAAAGCTGCTTAATACCAAGGTACTTATACAACTCGCCTTCACGGTATTCCGGCATGTTGCCTTCCTTGGTCTGCCGTCCGGCTCTTGCCAGCCGAGGTTTTCCTCTCTCGAGGATGGCTTTTCCCCACTTCGGCAGGTTCAGTTCCCCGCCAAGGGCGCGGACTACCCTCTGACAAAATCAAGGTCACGCTCCGTTTTGGTGTAGACTTCTGATGACTACCTCTATCTGGCAGTAACATGACAGAAGCCTTGTTTTGATCTCATCGCAGAAATCGCATAGAATCTACTTCAGGAAAGACTCCTCGATGGGAGCTTTGGATTCAGCAAAGGGATTTGGGTATTCAAGAGGTTGCAGTGAGACTCTCTCATGATCTTTGTGATGGAACCCTGATGGTTTTGCCACTGATGGACATAAAGCTCTCCAATGATCACACCAATGGGTATGAAACTGATGAATGGCTTGTTTTTTTAGAGTGAATGGTGCACGAGGCAGCCATAAACAATCCCTGCTTCAGATATTGGATATTATGTTGTCAGGTCCATGTGGCATGTGTGGGAAGATGTCATTTTACAGCTTATGCCTCTTACAACTGTTGTGACAAAACCGGTTTGATGAAGCATGAGTAACATTCAGCGGAGAGACAGGGAAGTGTTGAGAGAGGTTCTCTCATACCGTGGGGGATACGTGAGACACCTCGGTAACTTGAGAAACGTTCGGCTCTGGCTCATTCTGAGCAGAGGTATTCATTTGCACTATGAATTTCAGGGTGCCCCATGTTACCTTAGTTGTCTCACCCCAGTTTACGGTACAGTACCAAAGTCAATCAATATCATTTCGAATTTAAGGTGCGTGTCCGAAGGTGAATAACCGGAAAGAGTGACCAGTTATAAGAAGGACTGGTTGAAAGGCGAGGCAGGTTTTTAGAAGGACGGGTTGAAAGGCGAGGCAGGTTTTTAGAATGACGGGTAAATTGAAAGGCGAGGCAGGTTTTTAGAATGACGGGTAAATTGAAAGGCGAGGCAGGATTTTGTTTCAAGCGGCGACTTTACTTGAAGATGCAGAGCCTTCACCAGCCTATAAACCAACACTATTTGCACCATACATTATCCAGCTTCCTCCTTTTTTGTTACAATGTAATCAAATCACAGATTGTCGAGCCATGTGGTCAGCCAAGCATATCTGAGAAGAAACCATGGACATAACTGATGGGAGTTCACCCATAATATTTTTACGACAACGATTATAAATCTCCAAGAAAAAGTGAAATTACTGATCTTCTTCAGACATGCTTGGCCAAGTGTGAACGATCGTCTCTCTTTTGGGGGGACAGAGAGAAACACATCATTGGCGGCCAGTGAACAGTGTCATTTTGATGCAGAATAATGTCCACATCGCATGTGTGGTGATCAACGCCGTATTTCATTTTTCAACCTGGTGGGGATTTGTGCCGAACTGACACCAAGAAAATGAATGAGAGTTGTGCTGGTTTGGTTTTTGTTTTCCTTCGTGCAGCAAGTACAGCAGAGGTACTTGATGGTTCACGCTCCGACAGCCTGGACACCTGATCATGACCATTACGGGTCTGACAAAAACTAGCTGAAGCATTATTGATTAAAAGGGTTACCATTACATTTTTGCTCATTTTACAAAGAACATTCCATACAGTCCTAGAGGTTGTCCCATCAAGTCAGATATGACTTATTACCGTGGATATTGATGGTGATAACATGATTATAAGGAAGCTGGGGTGAGATCCACCAGCCTGATCTCAGCCTGTGGGGAAAACATCAGACTTCTGAGGTCCTATATCAAGGACACTACGACAGTGATTTCCCACCTCTTTTCTCCAGGGCATTACCGCAGCATCAGAGTACATTAAATATATGTACCTGTCTGGAACATTTTCACCTGCTCTATAATCAGCCGAGTTTTTATGGCAGAAAAAAATATGATAAATAACAGAACGCAGACAGTATTTATTACTTACAAAAACAGGTTGCTGTTTTTTTTTCAATAAGTAAATGCTTTCAACAAACAGCTGCCTACGATAAGTCATACAATATTTATCATTTATAAAGAGTTGTAAAAAAATGATGCGGCATCCATTATTGGGGAAGCCAAAGAAACAGATACATCTAACTCTAATGGACTCATTTGAAGCTGAGATTGGCAAACTTTTTCAAACAACAAAGACCCCAACTGATCTTTCTTTAAAAGGGAACCTACGGCAATGGCGAATCAGCAATCTCCATGGGGGATTATGTTCAAAGACAATACATGTACATGTATTTGGAATCCCAAATGAAAATGGCCATTAGCGTTCCCTTTGGCAGACATCTTGCTTCAGTGGAATGAATGATTTCTCTTTGGCAGCTATCTTGCTTCAATGGCAATGACTGATTTCTCTTTGGCAGCCATCTTGCTTCAATGGCAATGACTAATTTCTCTTTGGCAGCCATCTTGCTTCAATGGCTATGAGTTTTCTTTGACAGCCATCTTGCTTCCATGCCATTGGCAATGTTTCCTTTGGCAGACTCCATGGTGATAACTTATGGCATTGACTAATTTCCTTAAGCAGCAATTTCCTTCTGTGACAATTGGTAGTGGAAGTGACTTCTCCTACGAGATGCTGCTTTATTGGGCTGTAATTTTAGAAACTTGATATTATTACGCTACCAGACTTCTCAAAATCAAGGTGGCGATCAAAGCCTGTGAAGACAGGCAGTACGGCTTCACCGAGAGTTGATGTTACAAGTAATCAAATGAGTGTTGATGACTTTGATAAGAAGTCCAAANGGAACCCTGATGGTTTTGCCACTGATGGACATAAAGCTCTCCAATGATCACACCAATGGGTATGAAACTGATGAATGGCTTGTTTTTTTAGAGTGAATGGTGCACGAGGCAGCCATAAACAATCCCTGCTTCAGATATTGGATATTATGTTGTCAGGTCCATGTGGCATGTGTGGGAAGATGTCATTTTACAGCTTATGCCTCTTACAACTGTTGTGACAAAACCGGTTTGATGAAGCATGAGTAACATTCAGCGGAGAGACAGGGAAGTGTTGAGAGAGGTTCTCTCATACCGTGGGGGATACGTGAGACACCTCGGTAACTTGAGAAACGTTCGGCTCTGGCTCATTCTGAGCAGAGGTATTCATTTGCACTATGAATTTCAGGGTGCCCCATGTTACCTTAGTTGTCTCACCCCAGTTTACGGTACAGTACCAAAGTCAATCAATATCATTTCGAATTTAAGGTGCGTGTCCGAAGGTGAATAACCGGAAAGAGTGACCAGTTATAAGAAGGACTGGTTGAAAGGCGAGGCAGGTTTTTAGAAGGACGGGTTGAAAGGCGAGGCAGGTTTTTAGAATGACGGGTAAATTGAAAGGCGAGGCAGGTTTTTAGAATGACGGGTAAATTGAAAGGCGAGGCAGGATTTTGTTTCAAGCGGCGACTTTACTTGAAGATGCAGAGCCTTCACCAGCCTATAAACCAACACTATTTGCACCATACATTATCCAGCTTCCTCCTTTTTTGTTACAATGTAATCAAATCACAGATTGTCGAGCCATGTGGTCAGCCAAGCATATCTGAGAAGAAACCATGGACATAACTGATGGGAGTTCACCCATAATATTTTTACGACAACGATTATAAATCTCCAAGAAAAAGTGAAATTACTGATCTTCTTCAGACATGCTTGGCCAAGTGTGAACGATCGTCTCTCTTTTGGGGGGACAGAGAGAAACACATCATTGGCGGCCAGTGAACAGTGTCATTTTGATGCAGAATAATGTCCACATCGCATGTGTGGTGATCAACGCCGTATTTCATTTTTCAACCTGATGGGGATTTGTGCCGAACTGACACCAAGAAAATTAATGAGATCATGTTGGTCTGGTTTTTGTTTTCCTTCGTGCACCAAGTAATACAGCAGAGGTACTTGATGGTTCACGCTCTGACAACCTGGACATCTGATCATGACCATTACGGGTTTGACAAAAACTAGCTGAAGCATTATTTAATAAAAGGGTTACCATTACATTTTTGCTCATTTTACAAAGAACATTCCATACAGTCCTAAAGGTTGTCCCATCAAGTCAGATATGACTTATTACCGTGGATATTGATGGTGATAACATGATTATAAGGAAGCTGCGGTGAAATCCACCAGCCTGATCTCAGCCTGTGGGGAAAACATCAGACTTCTGAGGTCCTATATCAAGGACACCACGACAGTGATTTCCCACCTCTTTTCTCCAGGGCATTACCACAGTATCAGAGTACATTAAATATATGTACCTGTCCGGAACATTTTCACCTGCTTTATAATCAGCCGAGTTTTTATGGCACAAAAAATATGATAAATAACAGAACGCAGACAGTATTTATTACTTACAAAAACACGTTGCTGTTTTTTTTTTCAATAAGTAAATGCTTTCAACAAACAGCTGCCTAAGATAAGTCATACAATATTTATCGTTTATAAAGAGTTGTAAAAAAATGATGCAGCATCCATTATTGGGGAAGCCAAAGAAACAGATACCTCTAACTCTAATGGACTCATTTGAAGCTGAGATTGGCAAACTTTTTTCAAACAACAAAGACCCCAACTGATCTTTCTTTAAAAGGGAACCTACGGCAATGGCGAATCAGCAATCTCCATGGGGGATTATGTTCAAAGACAATACATGTACATGTATTTGGAATCCCAAATGAAAATGGCCATTAGCGTTCCCTTTGGCAGACATCTTGCTTCAGTGGAATGAATGATTTCTCTTTGGCAGCCATCTTGCTTCAATGGCAATGACTAATTTCTCTTTGGCAGCCATCTTGCTTCAATGGCAATGACTAATTTCTGTTTGGCAGCCACCTTGCTTCAATGGCAATGACTAATTTCTCTTTGGCAGCCACCTTGCTTCAATGGCAATGACCAATTTCTCTTTGGCAGCCATCTTGCTTCAATGGCAGTGACTAATTTCTCTTTGGCAGCCATCTTGCTTCAATGGCAATGACTAATTTCTCTTTGGCAGCCATCTTGCTTCAATGGCTATGATAAATTTTTCTTTGGCAGACATCTTGCTTCCATGCCATTGGCAATGTTTCCTTTGGCAGACTCCATGGCGATAACTTATGGCATTGACTAATTTCCTTAAGCAGCAATTTCCTTCTTAGGCAAATGGTAGTGAAAGTGACTTCTCCTAAGTTTTGCTGCTTTATTGGGCTGTAATTTTAGAAACTTGATATTATTACGCTACCAGACTTCTCAAAATCAAGGTGGCGATCAAAGCCTGTGAAGACAGGCAGTACGGCTTCACCAAGAGTTGATGTTACAAGTAATCAAATGAGTGTTGATGACTTTGATAAGAAGTCCAAAAGGAGCCTGCGGCCTGTAGCGTGTGATTAAAGCAGGGAGGAAGTCTTGTATTATAACTGAACATCATGGATCATTCACGGATGATGATCACATGCAATAAGAACCAAGATCAAATAGAATTCAACTCTCTTATAAACTTCCACAAAGGTTGTGCCAGGAAAAGGGACTGTTTATGACATTTAATATCATAATTAGCACGAGTTCCTGCCCATGGGTGCTGAAAAACTTTTTTCTTCAACCCTTATTCTCTGAAATGAAAAGCTCGCTATCAGAGATACCGCGTCGAAAATAGGAAGAAGTAACTCTTTGCCTTGGAACAGATGGAAGCCCAATTAGCCAGACCCTCTGACTATCCTACAGTTTGCAGATCAGGATCCCCGAATGTTGCGGCTGATTGCTGGAGATCATTGAGGCCGAATCGGTAGATGTCGTCCTGGGTAACCCTAAAGTTTACCCAGGACCAACCTGGGTAACCCTAAAAGTTACCCAGGACGATCCTGGGTAAACTTTAGTGTACTAAAGTTTACCCAGTTTGAAATTCGCGCACTTTTCACCTGCGGTCGAGGATCTTGAAAACGTTACTTCAGTCATATATCAGTGCACGAAATCCATCAAATCAGCAAACTGGGTAAACTTTAGTACACTAAAGTTTACCCAGGATCGTCCTGGGTAACTTTTAGGGTTACCCAGGTTGGTCCTGGGTAAAACTTTAGGGTTACCCAGGACGACATCTACCGATTCGGCATCATTGAGATGGTAGCTCATGCAGTTCTCTGTACCATGCTGTGCATTTCATGGGAGGTTTAAACTTCATTGTCCAAGTTTCTCCCATTCAGTGTTTGATCATTCATCATTCCATAGTGAATAGATCTTTCAATTGGTCTCACCTGCCGATGACTTGTTTACATTCCCATCATTAATCATTGGATTGAGGGAAATCCTGGCTCTGTCTCGCCAGGATCTGGGAGCTGCAGTGGGAGATCGTCGCCTTGTTTCGCCAGGATCTGAGTGATGCAGTGGAAACCTTCACACCTGACGCCTCAGAGTCTGAAGCAGTGATACGAATCAAGGACAAATCATTCATTTGATAAAGAGGGAAATACCGTAATCCAAGATTGGTAGTGTCACTTGAGGTAGGAATCAGGTTACCATGTTGGCAGTCCAAGCAATCAATCAATGGACCGACAGTCAGGTTCACAGTCCATTAGACATGAATGGGTTAAAGTGACTGTTGTATACCTCGAGACACCACAATGGATAACTAGTTAGGTTGAGTATGAAAGATGGATTGGGAGCAACTCAAGCGGCATTCTAGCGTCGGTCGGCAGCACAGCCAATATCAGTCACCTGGAGGAAATATTTCTCATATGCCCTGAAGTGAAAGTGAATACCATACCATGAGATCTCAATCACGGACATTGAAATGCACATTGCCAGGGGCTGCCCCAATATGCGTGATATTCCAGCAATCCAATCACCTCAATATCACATCGACAAAATTGATGGGATCCAAGAAAGCCTTCAGGTTATCACAGCTCCGGGGAGACGCCATGTAAGACTGAACTTCAAAATCGTGACGATCGTGTTGATATCATTGAAAAAAACAAATCCTTTTCCGCTGCGATGGGAGTGGATAGTCAGTATCCCCGGTCATTTGTGAAAACATTCACAAAGTGTTCATTACGATCTATAGTTTGAAATGCATTAATGATCTCCAAATCAACCTGAGGCCAGAGGGTCATCAACATCAAGTCAAGTTGTTGGACTTCAACAATTTTGCAAACATTCAATGGCCTTGACCTCAACCTAGATTAAAAACATCCAGCATTACATAAGCCTACTATGTAGAAGACTCTGACCTTGACCTATTTTGAAGTCGAATTCAAGTTCGACAGATCTTCCAAAACACTGCTGTGCAAACAGTGATGATATGCAAAGAGTAATAATGGAAGGTTCACAGAAGAATATTTATTGAGAATCAATAAAATCCAATGAAAATTGAAATTGGTGCTCCCAGTGGTCGGACCGCGTTTATCACACATTCAGCACGATGATTGATGGTAATTTTAGGCCACATTCAACCCAATGTCATCTGTGATTCTACGCCAGATAAAAGATGGGAGATGTTGTCAGTGAAACACTGGCACTTGTTGGTCTGAGGTAAATGGTTCGATTCCAAGAGGCAATCATTCTTTATGTGAACAAGGGGTCACTTGCTTTGGCAGCAATGGCTCTTCTCTAAGGCTGAGGGTGCACTTCCCAGCTGTATCCATTCTTCATGTAACAGAGGGCCAATCCCTTTGGCAGTACTGGGCCGATCTTCTCTAAGGTTGATGGTTCACCTCTCTGCTGTATCCATTCCTCATGTAACAGAGGGCCAATCCCTTTGGCAGTACTGGGCTGATCTTCTCTAAGGTTGAGGGNTGAAATGCATTAATGATCTCCAAATCAACCTGAGGCCAGAGGGTCATCAACATCAAGTCAAGTTGTTGGACTTCAACAATTTTGCAAACATTCAATGGCCTTGACCTCAACCTAGATTAAAAACATCCAGCATTACATAAGCCTACTATGTAGAAGACTCTGACCTTGACCTATTTTGAAGTCGAATTCAAGTTCGACAGATCTTCCAAAACACTGCTGTGCAAACAGTGATGATATGCAAAGAGTAATAATGGAAGGTTCACAGAAGAATATTTATTGAGAATCAATAAAATCCAATGAAAATTGAAATTGGTGCTCCCAGTGGTCGGACGGCGTTTATCACACATTGAGCACGATGATTGATGGTAATTTTAGGCCACATTCAACCCAATGTCATCTGTGATTCTACGCCAGATAAAAGATGGGAGACGTTCTCAGTGAAACACTGGCACTTGTTGGTCTGAGGTAAATGGTTCGATTCCCAGAGGCAACCATTCTTTATGTGATCAAGGGGTCACTTGCTTTGGCAGCAATGGCTCTTCTCTAGGCTGAGGGTGCACTTCCCAGCTGTATCCATTCTTCATGTAACAGAGGGCCAATCCCTTTGGCAGTACTGGGCTGATCTTCTCTAAGGTTGAGGGTTCACCTCCCTNGCACACGGTCTTCTCTAAGGCTGAGGGTTCACCTCCCAGCTGTATCTATTCTTCACGTGGTAGAGGGGCCATTCCCTTTGGCAGCACACACGGTCTTCTCTAAGGTTGAGGGTTCACCTCCCTGCTCTATCCGTGTGATAGAGGGGCCACTCCCTTCGGCAGACTCCAGTTGTTGCCTCTTCTCTTTATATAATCACCAAGTATTCTATGGAGTCAATAATGGTACAATATTTTAAAGGTAATTTGGTTGATGCTGACACGTAACCCCCGAGGATTTACTTGAGATAGCAACACTAGGATGCATTCTTCTGGAGCTCAACAGATTCAGGATTAGATTAAAACACAATAACCTGCACTATCAGCTAACTGCACTGTTAGAAATTTTGTCGATAAAATTACAGAAAAGTGCCTGCAGCAGAGTCCCCAGCACTTTCTGTATATTTACAGGTGAAGTTACAAATACAGAAATCTGTAACTGCCCTCATCAGATCCCTGTAAAAACACAGAAGTACTGGGGACTCTGCTGCAGGCACTTTCTGTAAATTNGAAGACTCTGACCTTGACCTATTTTGAAGTCGAATTCAAGTTCGACAGATCTTCCAAAACACTGCTGTGCAAACAGTGATGATATGCAAAGAGTAATAATGGAAGGTTCACAGAAGAATATTTATTGAGAATCAATAAAATCCAATGAAAATTGAAATTGGTGCTCCCAGTGGTCGGACGGCGTTTATCACACATTGAGCACGATGATTGATGGTAATTTTAGGCCACATTCAACCCAATGTCATCTGTGATTCTACGCCAGATAAAAGATGGGAGACGTTCTCAGTGAAACACTGGCACTTGGTGTGAGGTAAATGGTTCGATTCCCAGATAAGAGGCAACCATTCTTCATGTGATCAAGGGGTCACTTGCTTTGGCAGCAATGGCTCTTCTATAAGGCTGAGGGTGCACTTCCCAGCTGTATCCATTCTTCATGTAACAGAGGGTCAATCCCTTTGGCAGTACTGGGCTGATCTTCTCTAAGGTTGAGGGTTCACCACCCTGCTGTATCCATTCTTTAGGTAATAGAGGGGCCACTCCCTTGAATCCCTCCCAGCTGTAACTACTCTTTGTGTGATAGAGGGGCCATTCCCTTCGGCAGACTCCAGTTGTTGCCTCTTCTCTTTACATGTATATAATCACCAAGTATTCTATGGAGTCAATAACGGTACAATATTTTAAAGGTAATTTGGTTGATGCTGACACGTAACCCCTGAGGATTTACTTGAGATAGCAACACTAGGATGCATTCTTCTGGAGCTCAACAGATTCAGGATTAGATTAAAACACAATAACCTGCACTATCAGCTAATTGAGTCACATTTTAGGGAAACCCATCAAGAAAGTGATACATAAATGTATACCGCCTTCAGCTAAATGAATTATTGTGGCCTGATTGTCAGACAAGTTGAGTGGGCTACAACAAACCAGCCTAACTCGTGCATAGTGGAGGGGGATATTCCAATCTGACAACCATCAGCAGAATCAAACACCAAATCCTATCGAAGAACCTCACTCCAACGCTGATTCAAACTCTAGAGAACGACTGCATTCACCATCTCTGACAGAATAGACCGTTTTAACAATTCAAACAGGAAAAAACAAGATGGAAGTGATTTTAATGAGAACATCGTTAACAATCTGATGAAAGATCGCTGCCGCAGATCTAATCTGGAATGAAATTCTAATTGGCAGCCATTGTCAGAGGTAAAATGTTATTGGCAGCACATGATTGTTCCGCTCTGTTTTACCCAAAACATCCGATGGCAGCGGGGATAGTGTTTGTCCTTCACACGCCAGTTTCAGACTTGAAGCAACTAAACCATTTTTGGCGCCACTCACTTCTGAAAACATCCCAATGATAATCTGCTTACAGCTTGGTTGGAATCTAATGATATTGAAATACATTGTATTTGCATTAAACATGGGGTGTACTTTATGCAATGTACCTTTCATGGTTCACTTTCTTGCTCATTTTGTGCACGGACTGTGCATCAAACGTATCTTTTGGTGGGAGATGGCAATTCGATTTTTACGATCCTCTTATCTGCTGAGAGTAACAAAGGTTTGTTTTTCCTTATCTTATTCTTTGGTTCTCTTGGCAAATACTAGCTGAGAGGTATATGGCATCACTTCAGGCAAAAACAGACAACAACAAAAAAGCTGATAAGAGGCAGAAAGCATCCTTAGATGAGACCAACCAGAGTTAACCACGTTATCCCAACTTGTCCTGAGGCTGGTTGACTAGATTCCATCGGACCGAGATTTTCTGATCGTCTTGATAACAAAGGAATCCCTGTGATCCTTTCCTATTCTGATATCATTCCCCCCGGCGAGGAACAAGCCATTTCCTGAAAGGACATCCGTTTATGATGTGTGGACAGGTTATGAGGGCCGTTGTCACGTCGCTCAAGTCTGGTCAAGAGAGTTTGCCCGCTCTAAAACACCGGGGATGAAGCGTTTATTTTTAGCAAGCTGAAAGAAATGCAGGATGTACTCTTCTTGCTTCGCATTTACAAGACAGGGATGGACGACTCCACTCGTGGGTAGAACTTGTAACGTTCATTATATCATATCGGCTCACTTTGAGAATACCCTACTTGAAGCGTATCACGGGGGAAGCAAAGCTTATGAATCATACGTCACAGAAAAAAGTCCTAATCATCTTCGGCACAAACATACCAGGAAGGTTATGAAGTATTATCAAAGCTAATCCACATTTACCTATAGTCTTAGTTTATTCCATATGTATCAGGATTCAAAGTTTAGAATACCTATAAAATTCTTTGAAGATCATTGTTGTTGAATAGATAGATGTGACAAAAACATGCTGTTGATGGATTGATGTTTCATATGGGACATACTTACCGGTGATGGCATTTTTCATCCAAAAGATTGAACGTCGTGTTTTGCTTAGATATTAGAGAGCTTCTGCAAGTGCCCGGTTAGGCCATACGACTACGTTTATCTATTGTTTGGGTGCACTCACACAATAGATAAACGTCGCCGTAGAGCCTAACCGGGCGTTTGCAGAAGCTCACTATTAACCATTTCCTCCTGAGGACACACTGGTCCACTGCTGTAGGCCTACACAAAGCCATAGTGGGAAACACTTGGCCCTTTCACTGCCAAGGCCAATTTTTTCAGGAATGAAAAAAAATGCACAAATGCTTGCATCACATATGAAACCTATCACAGATAGCTATTCATTGGAAAGCTCTCAATGAGTTGTTTCCAATGAATGCCAACATGTGTGTGACAGGGTTTCTGTAAGATTGCAGAAATTGGTTCCAATATCAGTTTAGGTAAAGATAAGATAAAATTAATGTTCACTATTCTCCATCATTACATGTATTAGGGAAAGCCAGCCAACCAGGAGAATTGTCAGTCACCGTATCCTCCAGACACGACAGAGAAGTCTCCTTCTTCACATCAACATTCCTAATTATGCACGACCCCCAAAGGACCATGTCAACAGGAATCTATTATTCATAAACTGTCTGATTGGCTCCCTCAAAGGGCCTCATTGCCATGTATAATGAAATGCTTCCTCAGACACTGGCTACATCATCCTTACTAAATATGGCTCCGGAATCTGATAACATTGTAACAAGGTTCATACTGTCACTAGACCACCATCAACTGAAGACGAGGTGAAACACACGATTCCCCAAGGACCATCCAGCATCACATCACTGTGAATTGAACTGAAGATACAGAATGCATTGTACATGGGTAGCATCTATTTGCATCCATGAGATCTAACAACGACAAAGATTCCATTTTCGTCACAAATACTGTTTAGGGTTGACCCGAAGTGGTAGCAGCACACTGCCCCAACCAGGCGATGAGAGTTGGCAGTTGATAGTTTCCTTACGACTTGCGCTGAGACCAATGACACAAACAACTGCTCATACTTTCTTTGATTTACCCATAGACAGCCAACTCTTTCGTGGCAGTGCCTTCAGAATCCTCTGTTGGTAACCCAGTAACCTAGAATCCTCTGTTGGTAACCGCACTGTTATTTACCAATAAACAACTGACCGTTCTCTCAGAAGCTCATCGGTATTAGTATTGACATCTCTCCTGAAGCCATCACTCCTCTTGATTCACCTGGATCCTATATCTATCAGCTTTTTGACCCTGAAGGTTTTGTAATTACACGATATTTGGTCATTTACCCAATATTTGTCCACCTTGCCCAGAGATATCAGAGAACGATGATCAGGTAGACAGCGTTGGGGTTCAAGGTTACATGAGCGTTCACTTTTCTTGTGTCGTTTATGATCTGGTGGACACTTCACACTCAGGAACATGACAACTCAGAGCTTACGAAGGTTACAGACTCGATGAAAGAACTTTGGCGACAGCATCAATGGAAACAGCAGCAGTTTAGTGGAAGCTAAGAAAAGACACCTCTCTGTCCACGAGGCTTTACATCACTACTTTGGATACACTCATGAGGGTGTTAACGGTGCAGCCAGTACATACAGGATCGCGGAGTCAGGGATGGCCTAAAGAAGCTGTGTTACGTTCAAGTTTTCTTGTGCGAGTTGTTCTCAATGGGCAATTCTCCATTGTTGGTGTCTGGTTTTCTATAACAGGGAACCAACTCATGCAAGAATACCCTCCTGTGAAGCGGCACCTAAAGATAAGTCTAAGCTAGCTTGAGTAATGAGGGCAGATTGAGAGTTGGAATCATCTGACTGTCTTGGGGACACATGGACACTTGAAGAGCACGTAAAGTTGGTAAAGAACTTCTCAGATAAGTTACTGGTAAGCAATCAATGTTTGCAGACGTTATGGCTTCGAGTATCAACTTCCTGGACAAACCAGTTATGAATGCTTTAGTACTCAGCCTATAGCATTTATCAGGTCTGGTTCCATCTGATCACGTTCCAATCATCCTTCTCTCATTCCCCCAAGAGAAGATGTAATAACAATCTCCCCTGTGTTGTTTGTCCACCTGATGAACCATACACCAAGGTAAACAATCTGAGCTCAGGCTGGAGGGGGAAGCCACAGAATGTCACTGTCTAATCAATCAGACTTGTGCTTGGACACTTTTGTATAGACATACAGTGTACAACAGAACCTCCCTCAACGAACACCTCTGCCAGGGGGACACCTCTCTATCAAGGACAGCCGAGTTCAGGTCCAGATCTGTTCATTTTGACATCTGTACTGAGGACACCTCTCAATTAAGGACAGCACCAGGCAGTTCAAATACTGTCATCGAGAGAGAGAGGTTCAACTGTACATGTAGATAGAAAGTACAACTTGTAAACACCAAATCCACGTACGACCTAACATTTCAGGACACCAAAATATCTTACACCATGGTAAACAAGGACTACTGGAGGAGAAGTCAGAGGACATTATAGGTTCATCAATTACCTGAACTTACAGAGAGATCCAGAGTAAACGGAACCAGAATTCGAGAATTTGGCGTTGGCAATGTTATGCCTTTATTGGTGAAGATATAGCCTAAATCAATTTGGCCTAATGTTTGGAGGACGTAAGAATATTAAAGTCAGAAACAATGATNGGCTTCAGCTGGAGAAGCTGAGAAGCTGCATGTGATGTCCTCAAGCAGCCTTAAAACTAACCCCAGATGATTCGAGTTTGGACCGTGTATCGACAAGAGTCACCATCAAACAAACAGTGATTTCCCAAAGGACACATCAAAACAGACACATCTGTTCCTCAACAGGAAATTGGCTTTAATCGTGAGACAACCTTGAGGCCACTGTCAAGTCAAGAATCCTGTAAACGCGAAAAACCTGATTCATGTTACCATCGGTAATTATCTTGTATCGATTCAGAGGGACAGATGACCAAATGTTCATTAATTCCTCCCAACAATGAGTTAATCCCATCATCTCCTGTTCTCTCACCTGCCAGTCGATCACAAGTGCTATGTCATGACTGATGTCTGATTTGGTTGTGGGTGAAAAGGATGGGACAGGCATCATTTCTAGCAACAACCTGTGAATGTTGTACCAGTGTTGTCCACAGCAGAACGTCACCCATCTCCTACTGTAAGAGCTCAATGATCAGACATCATCATGGGGGCCTGGATCAGGGGGTTCAGTAATGCCTAGATTTCTCCCTCCATATTAAAACACCGACTACCATAGCAATGACACATAACTATCTAAAATATGAATATTTCATGCACAATCTAAGTATGGAGTTTGCACAAGAATAAGCCATTCAATATTCGTCATTGTTCATTTTCAAAGTGAGGAAATTTCCAATTGATCTTTTAAAAAAATTCCCCACTCTATCAACATTCTTTTAGATATCTGTTAATAACATCATGTTGTTTAAATTTCGTATTGATCTCCAGCATGAATTACATTAACTATTGAAGCCTTTTAAATATTTTTTAAACGCAATGTTCTGGCAGATTCCATGCTATGCAAATCATGACGTTTCACACTCGAGGCATCGCTTTTCAATAAGACAATCTTCTCGTCGACGTACCCTGTACCTGAGATCTTCCGATTGCTCAAAGGTGTACAATAGAATGTGATATCGGAATTTGAACGGCAAACTCAGAAAAATGAAGGAATTCTGGTGCACTGATGAGGCAATTTTTAATTGCATTTCTGAATCGATCAGAAATATTATCAAGTATCGATTTCACATTAAAATTATAGAGTGATACGAATCAGATATCATGTTATAGTTTACCTCTATACATGTAGACATGTGATATTGGATGTAGCCTACCGGTAATGATGAATGTAACAGGAACAGACATGAATAAAAGGAGGTCAAAAAAAGCTCGGCACATAAGCCAGAGCCCCAAAACTCAGCTATCTCAGGCTTAATCTCAGTTTCTGTTGCAGAAGAGGACCATGCAATCCACAGCCTTGGGGTGGGACACATTTTTTTCTCAGCTTCAGAGATTCCCTAAGTTCCCATGAGGAATAGATCCATAAGAATGTCAGCATGATTGGAGAGTGTCTTGTGAACGGATGCATAATGACAAAGTCTTGAAGGTGATTGAATTCATCCGAGTCAGCTCTGTGGCCACACTGCATTCCAACTTGACAAATAAGTCAAGCATGAACTTTTTCTGGTTTCCTAGGCTTCGGACCTCAACAAGCCTTCCGTTTCCCTTCCTCCTACTCCAACTTGCTCCTAAGAATGGCCTGGGCCTACCTGTTTTCCTCTTGCTTCATGGTTCCCATCTCAGGTGTGAAAGGAATCAGCCCGACAGCGTCCTACGAATGCAGATCCGCCAAACAATAGCCCGCTTTTGTATGGTTATATTCGAATGGTCCTGGTCTCTCTAACCATATATTTTAATCCCTCGCTGAACAATAAGACCGGACTTTGATTCCAGGGGGACTTGGATTCCTTTCACGCCGGGCTTGTGAAAGTACACTGTAGTCGTCTCCTTCAAGTTAGATCTTAGTATAAGCCCAGCCATCTCATGAGGACATGAATACAAATCATTGGGGTCCTGCTGAATAAAGTTGAGCCTGGAAAGCGTTGGAACTGTTCTTGCCACAAACGGTTAAAGGGAGACATCAAAGGAGTAATAAAACAACACGTGTCATCTTTATTGGAGAACTGAGAACTAATAAGAGAGCGCTAAATCACTTCAGACACACCGAATGAATACTAACCAAACAAAAAAACAAAATGAAAAGCATGGAACTCCACTCTCAAGGCGGTTATCCTGCTGTATATTACACATGGTACAACAAGTATCACTTTGGCAAATATTGCCTCTGTTTATATTTTGCATTTGATATGAAATTAGCCAATGTACAGCTGCCTGCTTGTTTAGGAAGAGTGATGAAGATTGTCTGGGAACATGGTTTGCGCCAGAACTGAGTGATTTTAACCCTTCCTGAGAATATGGCCTACCCCATCCCGAGTGGTGTAAGCCTTTCTGAACATGGCCTACCCCATCACTGAGTGGTTTAACGCATTCTGAGGACATGGCTTAGGCTACCCCATCACTGAGTGGTGTAACCCTTCCTGAGAACATGGCCTACCCCCAAGCCTGAGAGGTGTAACCCTTTCTGAAAACTTGGCCTACCTCCCCATCACTGAGTGGTTGACCTGGTCTTGGTATGATAAACCAAGCATAAGAGTGGCATCATTGGTTCCACAGACAGTACTCCGTGATTAATGTCAAATGACACAAAAAACCACTACACTGTCCACTAACAACTTCGACCGATAGATTTTGGTTCAGTGCCTAATCATTCGACTGGGTTCGGTCAAAATGAATACACTCTGTATCGGACACTTCAGACGAAGATCCTTGTTGGACTGACAAGTGTCATTTTAAACCACGGTTATACTTCATCCCATTCAGTTGATCCTACAGCAAATCCTATTGTCCAGTCTCGCGTTTCTCTTTTTCTGGTTGTGGGATCCTATCGTTTCGATCTCTCATAACAAAAGATTCAGCTGATCCCACGACAAATCCTATTGGTTGCTCTCCTGTTTCCATTGTTATTGGTCACAGAATCCAATTCTCCGATCTCTACCCAACAAAGGATTCACGCATTTGTAAAGTTACAGAGGATTTGTGAGCAAGGTTCCTGGGCAGGTGTGAACTGGTGTGTCAAGAATGAGATCCACAGCAATCTCATGTTGGCAAACCCAGCCGGATGCAGGAAGACTGTGGCTGAGGAAGCGCGGTGGCACAGTGGAAGAGGGGGAAACTCGTGTCTGTGAGGCTGCGGGCTCGATACCTGTTGAGTCGCCACTCTGTAGTGTATACTCTCAACTGGTCTGAAAGGATCAGGTGAGTGATGAAGAGGCTGCTCCTTGACTTCCCGAGAGACAGGATTAATAACGTGAAGCGACTCTTGACAGTCTGCCGCAGTACAAAGCCACACATTATAATCAGATTGTCTATACAAGATCAGGAACGAAAGGGATCTATAGAGTGAGATACATGTACTACAGCAACTAAGAAGATCCAAACAAGAGACTTCCCGTTTATGATTAAGTGTAAGAAATAATGGTACAAATAGCACTTGATTACTTTGCACTGTCTTCTCGAAATAAAACCAATTACAAACCCAATATAAATACACTTATGTCCTCATGAATATTCATACTCAATGACATGACAATAAGTACATATCCTCATTAAATGCGTTAATTTAATCTGTATAATAAATAAGGAGAAATGGATTGAATAGGAGTATCATTCCCCAGAGTTTGGAGGCTGGAACCATTACATACATCTTTTTAATTGAGATTAGTGTCTATTAAGATCGCAAGCAGGATGGTATTAATAGTGTCTTTCTCAGGAACGCCAGGGAATGAAGTGATTCTGTCGAGACATAAACCCAGTGACCTGAAACCGACCCTCTCCGTATGCAAGGTTTTCGTGCAAGTTGGCTTTCTACTACAATACAGCCGTGGTAGGCCCGTATTTTAGAATGCTCCTCAACGTAAACTAACACGGTGAATTGCCCAGTGAGGGCCAACTTGTTCAAGAAAACTTTCATGTGGATAAGTGCTTTCAAAGTATGAAATAAGCTCTGTGCCCAATCATGACCCAACAGTTATCACATCCAATATTCACATACACAGCGAATACTTTGGAATGGTACTGTTGCTGATTGAAGTAAAACCACTGACCTTCAGGTGATATGCTGATTCCACGAAACATTACCCACATATCCCAACCCAACTGACAACCAGCCTTTCCCAAATAGCATCTCCAAACCCAATAGATAAGATTTCCCAATGTTTCTGCATCATTACTTCACATGATCTATACCCCAATCCCCTCAATGCGACTACCGCCACAGTGAGAGTAAAGTATCTAAAAATATCCAAAGGAAATCATCACTGATTGGTCTCCTCATCCAGTTGGCCATAAAACCGACGGCACGTCTCGTGTCTTTCTTCATTCTCATGAAAATTCCAGTCTTCAAGTCGCAGTCTGGATGCTGTGCATTCTATTGGATTTTCAGAAACCAATTTTGGGAGGATAACTAGCATTGTTGAAATAATGAATGGAATTACATCGGTCTAGAATAGTTGAGGTACGTCGTTTTCAAATATCTCGGTGTCGTTGTTGATATGGTATGTTGGTATGGCATCTTGTTAATCGGCACTTCATCAGGCTCAAGGAAAACAGCGAGTCCTACATGATTGCTTTTATACACAGTTGTACGGTATTGATGAGTTTGCAGGTTACATGCTGTTCATCATTCTTTCAAGCTACAATGTATTTCGTGAAATAACGAGTGCATTAAGTAAGAGTGAACACAACTCCTGCGTTTGGCCAACAGAAATGACCTCAGACAACTCCCTCGAAATCCTGTCAACTCGTCTCTCTCATTATCCTGAGGTAGTCTGTGGTTCGTAGCGTTCGGTCCCTATATCAACACACAAAAAGCATGTGACATAGGGAGCGTGCGCAAAGAACCACTGATTACCTCAGGATACTCTCTCAACTGACCTACATTAACGTGGGTTCCTCCAGGACGCCGTGATACTATTCGGCAACACACCCAAGACATCTGAGACAGAAATATTAGCATTATCAAGTGCTGTCTGAGCCACACTCCCGCAAAACCTCAGACAAATGCATTAGCATCACGAAGTATAGTCTTGGCAAGGCAGCAAAACACCCCAGACACAAGTATTAGCATTATAAAATGTGGCTGCTCAACTCGCTCATAGATGATATTGATCAGTTTCTCATTTTCATGTCTGGCTAAGATGTAGCCTGTAACATTATCCATATGATCACTCTGACAGTGGTTGTTGGACATCAAACAGGTTTAAATGATGAGCTAAGAATGGCAAACAATCCAAATTAGTTCCACAAACAATCAATCAACCTACAATGGCCTACAAAAACTGCATGGTGGCATGTGAATTCCTCATTAGAGACTGAAGAAGCCACTCCATGTGAGAGGTTTCTCCCGCTGAGTTGGTTCTCCATGGGCAACTCAGCTGATAACTACAGGCAGTCATTACTGTCATTCGTCTCAGTGGAGGTAAGTCCTACGAGAAAGCAACACTGGTGGTGAATTGCCCATTGATAGTCAAATCACCTGAGAAAATTCTGATGTTGAGAAGTGCCTTGGTCTTGATCATCTCAACAGCTAAGCTCGCTCCTTATACCGACCAGATATTTTGACAACCTCATGTGCTGGGCTCCGCAATTTGCCTCGTATTCCCTATTGTAGGGCAATATTTCCACGATTCTGCTGTAACCTGATGAAGAAGCAGGTGATAGGAGAACATGCATAATTTCCCAAATCCCCCAGGGCCATACATCTGCAGCTTAGTGATATCCTCACGTGGTTCCCATAGATCATCGTCATTCGCACTGGCAATAGAACAGGTGGAAGATTTCCACTATCATTACTATCCCGCAATGCCAGTCGAAACCAAGCCATCATTCAACCATAAAACATGCTGTTGTACGGACGTGCCTCCACATCCAAAACTGTCGGGATGGCATGTTCCCCTGTTTGCCTCACATTCCAATATTGACTCGTGCCGTTTGACAGATGGTCTGGAACTCAACAAGCATTATTCAAGTCACAACATTCATAATGTCTTCATTTCCGCCGACTGCTGAGTGAACAGAGTCCAAGATAAACCAGCAAGACTAAGAGGAAATGTACATAAATGTACTGGATTCTCCATAAACCGAGGAAAACAAAGACGAAAAGGCTCTGAGACGTCATGCCCTCAATAGCTGATGAAGGCACCGAGTCCAAGTCTCATCTCAACTGACTGTCTGACTATTTATTACCCTGAGAGATGAATAGTTCCACATATTCCAAAATCAAATAACTTCATTTTCAATCCTCCCATCACCATGATCACCATTCTTCTTGTTTCTCATCTCATCCATTTCAAGATTCTTCTCTCCTAAGAGACATCGAGTCCTTAACAACGTTCATCATTAAAATCCCAAAATCATTCACCGCAGAGCAAATATTCATTCTATGCCCTCCAGTTGACATTTTAGAGGCAAAATTAATATTCTATTGAAGGCTTTCTTCATTAAAATGTCTTGAATTAGCAGCTCTGACAAAACACAGCAGAAGTCTTAAGTTTCTTTGAACTGTTTCCTAATGCAGAACTCTTTCATCAACTTCAGATGATAATTTCTCACACATTTTTTTCAATTTCGTGAATCTTTCTACTAATGTCACCTCATGTTATCAAAAGTTTAAGCAAACAGAACACTTATACCCAACTCATATTAAAGTTCTCAAGCAATAAATGTTTAGACCTTTAACTAAGAAACTTGAACGTGACTCCGAAGCTTCAGAATGTGTTTTTTAATCACATCTTTTTAGAAAACGCGACTCCTTCACACTGAATCTAAAGGAATGTCTGTTCTTTCACATATTCTGGGTGTATGAATAATATCACCATTAGGCTAAAAAAATCCGCAAGATATGGGAGTCCTATCTGGCACGAGAATCTTTATGCAAGTAAACGTATAATAGCATGAATTGTACACCAGTACTCTGTCAACAAAAATCAAACCGTTAACCTTCTTATTACCACTTATTACCACCATTCATACTTCTTACTGATTCGGAAAAATCAGCAAGGTATGGGAATCCTATCTGTGTGAATGTTTATGTACATAGTCCAAGGTATAATAAAATAAATTCTGCTGACAATCTACCAATGATTGTCACTTCCTGCCGATCATGCCATCCAGCACACAGAAGGTTCCCAGGTTTTTTCATGCTCGCTGCCATACAAGAACACCGACCTCCAAGTAGAAGAAACTGCTCACCGATAACAATAACAATACCATCTCATGTCAAGGAAGTCCTACGTAGAATAAGAAGCTGTTGTTCATGCTGAGCTATTCAGATAGGATTTCATAAAAACTGCAACTCAGATGCGAGTAAGCAATGGTTACATAGAGGATTCAACCCTCTAATAGCATAAGGGCTGACAATCAGCCTCACTTAGGGCACGGAGGTACCTCCATACTTAGGGCTTCTTAATCTTAAGTCTCTCAGTGATTCTGTGACCAATGAAAACATGTGGAAGCGTGCTGGGCCCATAACCCAAAGGTCCGTAGATCGAAACTACGCTCTGCTACCATATAGACGAGCTCGGATCTTGTTTGCTCTTCATACTCCAGGGCCCATATTCATAAACATAAGTCAAAAGTGTGATACTTATCTTTTGTGTTGAACAAAGGATAAGTTAGACTTAAGTAATTTTATGAATATGGGCAAAAATAGATAAGCAAGCGACAATAAAGGCCTTTACGTGACACTGTCGAGTTAAGTCATGGTTGTGGTGATCACCCGCTTCAATTACATAACAAGCTCAGATAATCGGACTTCATATTATGAAGTCTGATTACCTAAGCTTGTTAAACATATTAATATACACATACAATGAATGATTGGGCCTAAAAGGTGTATGTATCAGCCTGTCCACAAGCTGGTTTGAAGTGAAGCATTGAGCAGCGGCGCACACAAGCAAGCCAGAGCCCTGTAACACTTTATATTCCTTGATAGGGACCTTACTCCCCCCGAGAAGTTGAGGCAGTGATCTTCAATGCACAAACCCTGTTATGAATTGGAAATAACCGATAGTGTTCTTATATTTCCCTTTTGTACCATATTGGAATGTTACACTACAGCAAATGTGGAGCCTGCTATTGACTGATAAGACACTTAAATTTTTTACTGTACTTTGTGTTTATGTGTTACATTGTGCATTAAATCACAAGACTTCAAAAAAATTCTTTTGCATTTTCATTGTTCTTAACAACAAAGCAACCCTTTGCTGAGAAATTAAAGTATCGAGTATTCATAAATTTTTATATCGCTTATAAATGTTCCGCGGAATATCTCTATATTATCTGAGACATGGAGAGTTATGGCAATTCTCAAGAGCAGGTGCTTCTCCATCTGATTAGACCATGACCAGGGTTAAACAGTGGCATACATGCTGTCCCATCCCGTCACGCCCCCGACCAGATCTAACCTGTCATGGAATACATTCTAAGATTGATAAGACAAGATCAGCCACCTGTATCAGTCACAGCATGCAAGCAATTAGCATTCATACTGACCATCTGGTTTGGCCATCTTGTCAACTTCCCCCGGGACCCATGAGGGATTGCTACGTTGATGAATCCTAGGGAGATAACCAATTGCTGTGAAGTGATATGAGCCACCATGTAAGACCACTGGGAGGGACAGGAGGGTTGAAGGACCAACCTACAGACAAATGTACATGCTTGTACCGCACAAAATAGGCGAAAGCCCATACTACATAGAGCTTTCAAGACATACCAATTGCATGTCTCTTCTTCAGTGGAGGCCACTCTGGTTCTAGGTTCAGTGTGGCCTCAAACATGCACCAGCTCAGAGTTGGGGTCCATGTAAATAAATCTCAGTCAGTTCTTTTTTATTTGAAAATGAACCTGGAACCGATTACATCCATCTGTACATCAACCAACATGTGCTTGCACCCTCTGCACATTCCTACAGAAGAATGCAAGAGCATCATTTAGTATACAATTACGGTCCGAATGTTTCTGTCTAGGACTAGCAGTAGTATAGAATGTCAATTTCGCATCTCTGGTGAGGTGGAGCCATGAGGCGGAGCCGATGACGTCACGATGTTATTGTTTTAAGCAGGTCAAGCTGAACAAAGGATGTATTGTTCATGAGAACAATAGGACAAAGGAACTCTATTGTTCTTAGAACAATATGTCAAATGAAGTCTATGAGACTGGGGCCGGAAATAGTGATGATATGTCAATAGGTGGCGTCGCTGATCAATAGGTGGCGCTGGTTTTGGTTCATTAGATGGCCACAAGAGGGTGCTCTCTGCACGGGAAATGACATCATATACTACCACGCCAGTGGCGTATTAACAAGCGAGAACAACTAGATGGATTGGTCTCTTTTTAAATAATTTTGGGCCCTTAGAAGAGCCGTTTTGGTCCTGACAAGGACCTTTATGACTATGGCTTGTTCTTGGAAAGGTGGTCTTTGTGCAGCAGGTACCATGTTGTCTTATCAGGTGTTTCGAAAAAGCGTGTTCGGCAGGTCTGGAACAGGCGCCGGGTTCGACCCTGTTGAAGCTATCTCGATGAATTTGACGTACTCAATCGTGTCGCCAACTATAATGGCAAATGTTGGGAGGCAGAATGATCACGCCTACAAAGTCTTAGCTCTGGTGTCCCGGCTCTGCTGTGTAGTTGTCATGGATGAATTGAGCTGATTTCAGAGTACATGTAGCTATTGTACTTTTGTGTCCAGACAGGTGGACATCCTTGGCTCGTGTCACTGTGGCACACACCGATCTTTTGTCAAAATTTTCATGTTGCTCGAGTTAACACCCTTTGTGGTCTTCTCATTGTGGCATTGTTGATCTTATTTGCTAATGATACCGGTAGGTTACAATCCTTATTATTCCGCCATGATGCATTTGGGATGGTTAACCACTTGTGTATCTAGCAAGCATTTTTCCGATAGGCCTTCTTTTGTTTTCTTCGGATATGGTGATGAATTCGTTTGTGGAGTGTTTTTAATCACCAATACGATATATGTTCTTCCACATTCGCAAATGTGACTTAAAATTTGACTGGGTTCAGTCGTAGATTCGACATGGTATCACATAGGTCCTCCATCGTCTAAAGTTCAATCAAAAATGAAGGAAACAAGGCATCGATTGTGTTTTATACAATTTATTCATGCTCTACATACCCTCACTACATACTCTGGTCAAGCATTGCCATATTCGCACGGAGCTACAGTGTATAGTCCTGCAAATTCATTTCGGATACTTGGGTACACCACTGATGATTATAGGCCCACAATAAGCATTGCATTACAAAATCCATTTCAACTAAGAGTACAAACACACCAAATCTCTTTACTAAACTCTTTTGTACTTTACCATCATTCAGGACAAGTGGTAACCGTAATGTTTTATCTGGGAACATGGTATCTATTATGTCTTTCATAGGTTGGTTATAAGGACATCTATACATGAGAAAGAATAAAGTGTATGGTCCTTTGGTTGTGGTACAGTTTGTCATGTGGAATCACGTTGATAAATTATGAACTACCACATTTCTGACACTCCTACTCCAAAAGGTATGTTGTCAGATACATCCCTCAATACACCAACGAGCAGAAGCCTTCAAAGCTGCATGCGATCACACAGCAAACCTCAAAAGTCGCCAAGATACTGATACTTGATTCACCTTTCTTATGATGTGTCACATCAAGAACAGATCAAGACCTCTTCATCTATTTTTGGTCACATGCAATTGTACACAACAGGAAAGACAATTGGTACAAGCAGTGAACATTTAGTACATTTGCTGACAATACATGTACAAAGTTACTGTACGTTACATGTGCTGGTCTTTTCGTTCAGTTCTGACAAGTCAAATTAGTGTAGAATTTGCAATAACGATGATATTATCTAAAATCTTTTTACTCTTCCGGATCTTCCTTGTGCCAGAGTTCGGAATCTGCCTGGATTTGGAATCTTCACTCGGCGTTTCCACTTGGGTCAGCTCACTTTCTTGAATTGCGACGCCAGTATTGACCCTCAGCCATCTTATATGTTGACAAAGCAAGTTTGTGAGTTGAAGGAATGGCCACTTTCTCTCCATACTTGTCAAAGGAGTAGTGATGTGAACACCAGACAAGGAGAAAGCAAATAACGCTGTTCTGGTACGAGAGAGCATATCATAGTGCTCCAGTGATTGATATAGTAAATATGTTTCACTCTGCTAACGGACAAGACATTGCTCAAACTGCTGACAAATATGGATTGTATGAGAATGGTTCAGGACTACAACTTCTTCCACTGCCACGACTGTATATATCGGATAGTGCCAGTGTGATATCATTGAAGACAAGAGTCATGTATTGGACAGGTCCGGTAGACACATCACCTCCAAGTATGTTTCAAGTCCGAATCATGTGATTATAAGAGCAACACATTTCACAGTTTTTCCATTCGTTCTGGCAACACAAAAAGTTTTTGACAATCATCTCAGGTTTGAACCTCGGGCACAGACAAGGGTCAGTATTTCACTTCATAATGACATCCCAAAAAGCTCTAATGATACATGCAAACAATTTGACCAAGTATCAAAAGTCTTTCACATCTGTCTAAACTCATTGGACAAGTGTCATTACCAACACTGAATTCTCCTTTCCCAACCAGAATGTCTCATCAGCAGTCTACACGAAGAATGTGTGAAGAGGACTTGACCCAAAAAGGACTGACTTCCGTCTTGCCTTGTTAGCATCATGCAGAAACATCAGGATGTGGCATCGGGATGCTAATTGGCTTACTGAGGCGAGTTGGCACAGTGGCATAGTGGAAGCAGCAGCATTGTCACCTTAACTATTGGCAGTCATTGTATCACTGGCGAAGGCGTAGGCCAAAAGGAAACCAACAGTGGTGAAATGCCTACAGAGACCCAAATCGCAGGAGAAATCTCACATGTGGAGCAGCACCTTTAGTGTGTGAGGGACTGGCAATGGGCATCAAAGGTCCGACTGCTGCCTGCATGAAGGTCTGTCAAGTTCTTTGGAATCATTGCATATGATAGAGCTGGGATCGTAGACGGAGTGTCTGGCTGGTAAGACATTAGTCTTCCGAGAAAACATCTTGAGCTATCTTTGGTCTGGTATTGACAAGTCACGCTCTTGTTATGAAAAATATCCATGCAGCTGTTGGTGCACTTCTTCAGAAGACCATCTTGAGCCCAAACGGTCTGGTATCGCTGGCTCCAATGCTATGTGAAGTCATTGAACTTGGCGATGCAAAATTATATTAGGGTAACACTCAGACAAGCAGGATCCATGCACCATGATGGAAACATGTTCCTTGGCGGCAGACACTACAAACGATTCAAGACTAATCATTAGTCTTGACCAGTGGCCATCAGGGATATAATTACTTGCCCTTAATTAGAATCTCCTCTGGTAGCAGGTGTGTCTTGTGTCTGAATCAAAGACGTCCATCCGGATGGAGAGAAGCGAAATAATAATGACTGATTATAGCTGCGGGCGCAGGGCAATTGAATCTGGTGTACCATGCACTGGTTATAGAACCGCCTCACTCTCCAACCGCGGAGTTTCAGACACCACAATGCGGCATGGTGCTGGAACGTTTTTTACACATTGGCTGAAAGAGGAAGTGACCATGGTTGAAGTACATACATGTCTGTAGTTGAAAATACTTAACTGTTTGATAGGCTACTGTGGCGATGAGATAAAGCCCAGCTTAATGACCACCTAAACTGTCTAACTTTGAATTAGCAATAGACAAAAGTCATGACCCACCAGTCAAAAACCGCTGATAACCTCCACTGTTTGATCACATGTAACGGAGATCAACTGTCAGCTGCATTCAGCGTACTACCGTTACAAATAGGCTACCACATCACTCAATGGTTTAAATTCTCAACATGCCAACCATCACTCAGATCAGTTCGAAACGAAGACGATATGATCAAATACTTATTGAAATTGAAATCCAATTTGATCCCGAATGAGCCCATATATTGAACTTTTCATCCAGCGTTGCATGACATGATTCTTCCGAAATATAGAAGAAAATCCATGATTTACCAATAATATTTGATGAAAGACATTGATAGTCATTCAGATGTTTTGATTCTCACGACGACCTTCATATAAAATGGAATCAGAAGTTCAAGATGCTACCTTATCTTTGAAGATTTTAGATGGAAACAAGCTTATGGTACAAACAAACCCAGGAGATCGCTCCTAGAAAGAGATTCAAGNTTTGATAGGCTACTGTGGCGATGAGATAAAGCCCAGCTTAATGACCACCTAAACTGTCTAACTTTGAATTAGCAATAGACAAAAGTCATGACCCACCAGTCAAAAACCGCTGATAACCTCAGGATACCATGGTTCATTGTTTGATCACATGTAACGGAAATCAACTGTCAGCTGCATTCAGCGTACTACCGTTACAAATAGGCTACCACATCACTCATTGGTTTAAATTCTCAACATGCCAACCATCACTCAGATCAGTTCGAAACGAAGACGACATGATCAAATACTTATTGAAATTGAAATCCAATTTGATCCCGAATGAGCCCATATATTGAACTTTTCATCCAGCGTTGCATGACATGATTCTTCCGAAATATAGAAGAAAATCCATGATTTACCAATAATATTTGATGAAAGACATTGATAGTCATTCAGATGTTTTGATTCTCACGACGACCTTCATATAAAATGGAATCAGAAGTTCAAGATGCTACCTTATCTTTGAAGATTTTAGACGGAAACAAGCTTATGGTACAAACAAACCCAGGAGATCGCTCCTAGAAAGAGATTTACGATTGAATCGAGAGCCCTCTCTGTCACATGAACAGTTGTTTGACTGGGGCTCGAACCAAGAATCATGGATGTGACAGGCGCTGATGTTTTCACTGCACCCTGACAGCCCAAAGAGAGACAGAGCTTCCATTAAGCCCCAATATGCCTGAGATGGGTGAAAGGACAAGGTGATTGGCAATCTCTATGCTAAATGTTCAGTAATGATTCACAGTCATGCTATCAGCTCAGTTGACAATCAGTTTTCTCTTGATTCATTCCTCATTAGGTTAATGCATTATGCATTGAAACCAACCACTGTGTGATATATGGAGGAACATCTCACAGTAGCTTCATTAATTACTAGTTAATAAGATACTGGCACAAATCTTTTGCGCAGGCAGGTTGAGAATCGAAAGAACTGCACCAATCCACAATGATTTCAGATGTACATACATTGGCAGTGACTCTTGTCGAGTCCTTTTTAGGGATCCCCTTACCCGAGAGTTTCGCGTGCCTAAATGAGTCAAAGTCCCCTCCCCATATCTTTGGCAACAATGAAAATCCCAAGAGACCCAGGGCTCTCCTAGTTTCTCTCCCAGGAAGGATTGGTTAGAATAGATGGTCATTACAACCGTAACCTCAGAAGTAAAGGCACACATATGTTACGACAAAAAAACCCAGACATCCACCACTTCCCTATGGTAGATTTTTCCATCTCCTATTCAATCTATCATCATGAGCTCTTGGACAAACTACAACTATCTAAACCAGAGCTGTTCAGAATTGCCATTGAAATAGCACATCTGAGCATGAACCTGCCAACTCTTATCAACAGAACTGCTTTTTTAAGAAAATAATATAGGATTTGCATGCAAAGGCAAGAGAGCCAATCTCTGCTTCAATCATGGTGAATTTAACATCTTATTCTTAATGGTCATGAATTATACATTTACTAACAGCCACACACTGAAGGGTCATTGCTTATAGATAAATCATCATCACCAGTGGCATGGACGAGATGTAACGCAATTTCACTTGCTGGCATTTTATAGCTCACCGTAAGTTTTTATTAGGTTTATTAACCAGTAACATACACTTCACTATGACAGGACAGAGCAGTTAGCAGTCCGTCCACACACTGGAAACTGTGAGTTAAGCTCTTGGTAATGACAAAGTCAAGTGCTCATCTGTTAGTCATCTAAGAGAGGGATGAATTTGCGAGACTTTTACACGGCATGAACCTGTCCACATATCATGAATCGATCATCCTATGGCACGCAGGAGACACATCGGTGCTTTGAGACAGGTAGTGGTGGAGCTCCTCTACAATCCCCCAGTGGATGTCCAAGCCCCTCACGGTGCCACGACCCTCATCTACAAACGTGCTGGAGACAGGAACGACCTCGCGAAGTACAGGCCCATCGCATGCCGTAACACGGTGTTGGCCTAAAATGTTATGATGTCATTTATGGCTAACAAACTAACGGACCAGTTTGTGGAGGAAGGTCTGCTACCGCTGCAGCCTTAAGGAAACAAGTTCGGAGAACTGTGGGTTGGTTGTGGATTCACTAATCCTTCAAGATGCGAAAAAAGGGCCACAAGAACCTTGCACTCTCATGGCTCGACTTCACCAAGGCATACGATCGTGTGCCTCGCCAGCTGGTGGTCAATTGCCTAGAAGCAGACGGCGCACCACAGTGGATGTGCAAGGTGATAAAGGGCACCGCACACGAAATCTGGGCGACCGCCTACGAGACTGGTGGCGCGACTAGACATCAGCCAATCAGAAGCGCCAAATCTTGTCGCTTTGGCGGTCGGAAGCCAAGTCGGCCGACAAATCGGTCAAAATTGTCGCTCGTGTGCGATGCCCTTTAGGCGGCTAGTCTCACAGTGGACCAGTAGATTGGTTGTCCAGAAAGGCTCTCGAGTAGTAAACAATACGAAAGAGGCCTTCTGCAAGGAGGATGACCTATCGCCCATCCTTTTCTGTCTTGAAGGCAGATAATGAAGGAAAGCGGTTGAAAACGTAGGTCACGTACTGGTAGGCTGCGAAACGAGCCATTGGTACAAGTACATGTACAATCGGACCCAATGGGACCTACGAACAGGAATATTCCCAACAGGCGAGACCAGACCAGACCAGACCTGATCCTGACAGATAAAAGGGATGAACAGATCGAGATCACGGTCTGCTCGGATCCATGGCGGGTGAGAAACGTCGAAAGTGCCAAGCTCAAGCAACTGGCGTTCCCGGACAGTCACCAAACTACTATTGATTGGTAGACAGCATCACTAGGTCAATTATTCGACCTCGGAACCAGGCCGTTGCTTACCTCCCTGAAAGGATACAGCCTAGCAGTACTATACGCATCCTCCGTAAGCAGGGCTCTGGGCTCCTCCTTTTCGTACACTCACATACAACGTGTGAACGGATGAAGAGGAGCGAGGTAAAAACCCTGCTCTGAGAGGATGGCATTCAGGACCATCAGAGAGTTGAACTGTTAACAGATTCTGTACCCCAACTTGGCAGCACAGGGCAGAATCGGTCCATGAATGGTTAACGTTAACAGTGAAGTAAAAGACAGTATGAGTAAGTCTTAAAGAAGATTCACAGTGATATCAAGTGAACTCATCAAAATAGAAGGCCCTTTTCGCAAAGAGACTAAGCAAATTGAAACTTAGCAGAACTTCGCTGGTGTTAATCTCTTTGGAAGAACGGGTACATGGATTAACTTCAGGAAAGCGTAAGACATGTGGACAATGGTGACAGATGATCTGTGCAAATGAAACTACAGGCTACCTCTCAAGGATGATTGTTGTCAAGAGATTAACTGAACGTAGGATGGCTCCTGTTTCTCACTCTAAAAGAAAAAAGTAGAGATAATCCTTGTCAAAGTGTCAATTTGCTCCGGTGGCTTTAGTTTCCTTCTGCACTGCATAACAAAGTGCTTGATAGCATTTGGCGGTAGCCGCTAGCATCCGGGTTCTCCACCAAAACTGATGACAATGGAATGACACTGGGATAAAAGGCACCAAGAGAACACCGGACACCAGTAGTGGAAAATCAGCTTTTGGTCAAAACGTAACATTCAGGTCTCAAGAGGAGGCATGACTAAAACTGAGACGTCTGTAACGGGTCATCTCTGGAAGTATTGCATCTCTAGAATTTTGGACTGCAACTCTGGAGTTGCAATTGTGGAAGTCGGTTTTAATTGAAACACGAGGCGGCGCTGATGATCATGACATGTACAGTTCCTTTGGAAATGTCATGCCAGCACGTGTAACTTTTCACACGCACGCAGTTTAACCAACGCAATTTGTTTCTTCTATTTGTCCTACCCCTCTCTTTTGGGGGAAGGGTACTCCAGTAATGAGCAGCAAGGGCCGTATGCATAAAACATAAGTGTAAAATTTCCCTTATTATTTCTTTCTTTCCTTCTTACCTTAGCCTCCCTTTCCATTTCTCTCCCTATGTTTACATATCACTATTTTCATTTCGCACTCGTGTGCCCACATCCCCGTAAACCCAGCTGCCGGGGTCCTGTAGGGGAAATGTTCAATGGCAGCAGTACATGGAGGTGAAATAATAAAAAAAAAAAAAAAAAAAATTCCCTTATCTTTTGTTTGGAACATAGTTTAAGGGAAATTTTATACTTAAGATGTTTTGTGCATGCGGCCCCTGGTAATCAACCGTTCAGGCGTTTTGTTTATGTCTGTAACGGAATGTATGACGCATTCTTG
>NMRB01000019.1:457298-480524 GCA_002633025.1 Notospermus geniculatus | reverse complement strand
GATCTGTGCAAATGAAACTACAGGCTACCTCTCAAGGATGATTGTTGTCAAGAGATTAACTGAACGTAGGATGGCTCCTGTTTCTCACTCTAAAAGAAAAAAGTAGAGCTAATCCTTGTCAAAGTGTCAATTTGCTCTGGTGGCTATACATGTAGTTTCCTTCTGCACTGCATAACAAAGTGCTTGATAGCATTTGGCGGTAGCCGCTAGCATCCAGGTTCTCCACCAAAACTGATGACAGGCGACTGACACTGGGATAAAAGGTACCAAGAGAACACCGGAGACCAATACTGGAGAATCAGCTTTTGGTCAAAACGTAAGATTCAGGTCTCAAGAGGAGGCATGACTGAAACTGAGACATCCTCTCTGACAAGCATCACAGTCACAACAGTGGACTTTCCTTCATTCCAGAGAAACCACTTGCCATGCTATGTACTATTCAAAACATGAAGTAAATCATTTCAACCATATCAATCACGGTCACCATGACGGCCATCCAATCAGCCTAACCATGAAGTGGTTATACTAAGGTCCCACTGAGATCTAGTTGATTTTACAAATCTCCGTGATCATTATTCTTTCAGTGTCTTGTCTCAATATCCTACGTTCGTCCCCGCTGATCACAAACTATCAGGAGATAGCTGCTAAATCAGGACCAGAGGATGATAATAGGCGTGGATATCTTTAGGATGCGGAGAGCATCCTTATCTTTGTAACGTTAGTTAGCCAAGGATTTCTTGGCACAGTGGGATGTTGTGACGATGCTATTGATGTTGTATTGTCAAGTGAAATTGGCTGTTGACATTCTTATGTTGTGTGCTGTGACCATTATGATGGGATGGTGCAAGATGTATTACATCTTTACATAATTACTGCACTGCTCTGTTTGGGTCTTGAGGCCATCTAAAGTCTGTCCCAGCCAAGAGTGTAGCGGCAAGATCTTAAGCCCCCTCAAGTGCAGGCAATTAACACTGCCAACCAGCCATCAACTTTTAGCATAGGCAGTTTGGACTGCAAGTCGAATTCGCTGACCACTCGGTCTTCCACGCCTGGCGTGGAATATGCGCGATGTATTATATATCCCACGCTGCCCCGAACTATAATCAGTGGGATATTCTCATTCTTCCTTGTTATTTCTGACGTGGCACGGCGTTGGCTATTGTATCTCTCTATAAATTGCTGAATTGCATACTCTTTTTCTTGTTCAAAGACGTACAGGGTATAGGAACATCTTCTTCGATTCTACATGTATATCTCTAAGGCATTTCTTCTTCTATTGGTAATTAAATCTCATAGCTCTGTATACTTTTACTGAATAATTGATAAGAATTCAATACAGCATTGTTGTCTAATCTTTTTAAACTTGATTTAGGAGTGTTCTGGAATTTGGCTTGATATTTTTGCGATGTTACAGCATGTTGAATGGTGAAATCTGTTACCTCGATCTTCAGTCAGCAGAATATGATCAATTGAACCTTTTGTTGAATATATTGGTGAACTTTACGAGTGGTTGTAACCCATTGGCTTTCCTCACATCTCAATATTTGGCTGTTGAGGCGGGGTTCCTTCAAGCTCCATTTGCACTTCAGCATTTCCCCGCAGTTTGCCGTAAGCGGCATGGAAGGACTCTCCTGAACCCAGTGAAAACCGCACCACTCATCCCAAACCGCGGCAGTAACCACTACTATAGTGGAAAAGTTAAGACTCACTCTTCACCTGTCGTTTAATGATTTCTGCCAGGCATTCTCCACCAAAGTCCTATCCTATGGCAGAACAACTGGCTTCCTTCTCAAACACAGAGCACAAGACTATTCTATATTTGGAAACCTGCAGTAATGAAACTGCCAACATTCTGCCTAAAGATATTAACCTGCATAATCCCATGATGGATTGCGATCCATGGTAGCTCATTCCGTTTCCCCTGTAGTAACTTGAACGCCACAAATCAATTCACCTTATGTTTTCCTCTCTTTAGATTCTTTTGTACTCCAAGATGGACGAGATCTATTTATATCTGCGGAAAATAATTCTGATATTAAATCGAATCCCTCCTATTGATGTGATGTTGAATGGCTCCTACGAACTTGATGACAGTCTCCTAATCTTTACTGGTTCATTTGAGATGGGTTTACTTCACTGGAAATTGACGTGAATGAGCCCTGTCAATGGCAGTGCGGTTTCCTTCTCTTGTTTCCTTTAATACCCATTGCTTGATGCGTTTGGTGAAAGTATGTACAAAGGCTCTCCTCCACGTGAGACTTTCCTGACAGCTTACACCTAAAGCATGGCGCACACGAGCGACTAAAATGGGGGCGACTACCGATGCGACTACTAGGTCGCATGCGATAATTACCTTTGAGGTCGATCAGTGTTGTCATCCGCGACATCACTGATCTCCCAGTGAAGCATTTGTCGCAAACGAGTCAAAAAAAATAAAAAAAATAAAAATATGTTCAGTCGCTCCTGTAGTCGCAAGGCTAGTCGCCTAGAAAGTCGCTCAAAAAATCGCTCGTGTGCGCCATGCTTAAGTGACACAAAATGACTGCCCACAACTATGGCTGTGTTGCACACAGAGAGCCACTTGCACGAAAATCTTGCACATGGACACATGCAACAGCACGTACTAAGGATGACCATCACCTCTGCAGATGCGATGGAAATCCAGTAAAGAACTTCCAAATCTAGTGGTAAATCACGCTGGCCTCCGTGCTCACAAGCCAACATGCTAACCATAACAGACCATCAAAGATCTAATCAGTGCTAACTAAACTGTAGTTATTGTATTACTGCCAACAGCTACAAGCGAATCAATTGATGCGTACAGGAGATTCCTCATGAGGCGGATCACTCAGGGAGAGACGATAGCAGATATGATGGCACACATCTCTCTATCGCTGTCAGACAAAAACTCTGCTAATCAAGCAGAAGCTGCTGATACAACTCGTCAAAATCTGCTGATGCTTTTTTATTGATGATGTGTATTGGTATTTCATTGGTGCCATTGTGTAGGACAAATCATCCCGGTATTTTAATCTTGTCTTCAGTATTGCTAGTCATGTACAGTAGACGTGACAGCAATGGTGGTAAATCGTGTCCGGGTGTTTGAATTCCTTGGAAATGAAGTGGAATTGCTCTATCTTTGAACAAGTCGGCTGTTTCCAAGTTCAACTTCCAGTCTTGTTTGTACAGACTCATCCTCCCATAGCAGGGCTTTGGTCCTGCTCCTCTTTGTACGATCGCACAGTGAGTGAATGAAGTGGAATGAGGTAAAACCACTGCTGTGGAAGGATGATACAGACTTGATATTGCCCTGCTGCATGGATTCTGCACAGCAAAGCAAGAATTCTTCATCTTCTTCTCCTTTCGGTGATGATCACCAAAAACGCAAATCCTGTTGTTGGACAAAACTTCCCACAGATCCTCCGCAGTTCCCCACGGCTTTGTCTTCAGAAAGCAAGAATCAAACTGAACATCACCAGCGCTGTGAAAACAATGATATTGACACTGAATGCTGTGTATTAGAAATGAGCTAGTGTTGTAAAAAGTCGCTGTCTCAGAGATGTCAGGTAGAGACTCCGGGTACTGACAATACCACTCCGACAACCAGTGAAATCATAATTCTAAATTAAATTACGTCGCCAATGCATCTTATTATCGAATACATCCATTACCAGTGAAACTGTTACTTCCATCATAAAATTCTCATAACTCGATTTCTGAACCAGCTTTTATTACATTCAACCTAAGATTTCAATGCCTCGTCCATTAAAAACAAAGGCTCTTAAATTTTATTCCATCTTATGAANCCACATCCTTAATTCCTCACTTCTCCCCAACCATGCTTATTCGACATAGCGAACCCCAGTCGCCACCAGGCTTGTTTCTTACAAGACTGATTTCAATCTTCATGATAAGGATGAAGAGCAACCAAGAAGCTTTCAGTTGAGGGAGAATCCATGAACAAAGTGTAGTTTTCTTCAGTGCTGATGACATTTATGGATCCAGAGGTTTGGTTAAATTCGCAATGACCTTATAGCTTAGCTGCTGATGGCTCCACAGGCATATCAGAGGTCTCCCCCATCAAGCACCAGGTTTTTTACCACTGAAATTCAACAGGGTATTCGGAATCCGCAACAAAGAATGACTGAGAGAGCCTGAATTGCGTGAAGCCACACAATCTGGTGAATCAGAGATGTGCCGCACCCCGTTGGATGAAAATAAGGTACAGATATAATTAGATGTACTTCACGATCTTCGTGAACCCGGCAGTTTTTGCCTCCAGCCCTCTCTCATGTTGTCCAATACTTCCAATCTTAAGAGACCAGATACCTGCCCTAATCTAATGTTCAGCCACATTAGACAGATGTTACAATACATCATATCCTGGCCATCAGCTGGTCTCAAACACAAAACTTTGATCAACATGACGCTCTACTCTAAGTGGCCAGATTTACTTAGCACGGATGCAGAAAAGGCTTTGTTCAGAAGCAGCACAGCAAAGCAGCAACGAAGATTCTATGTACCGTGTATACAAACAAGACTTCATAGCGAAGTCAGGAGAGTATTTTTGGACAAGTTGAGATACATGTATGAGAGCATCTACAAAGCCATTATTGGTAACGTGGTCAATCACAGCCAGATAGCATAAACAGACAGAACAGTGTTCCAAAGATGGTAACAGGAATGACCTACAAGAGGGTTTTTCGGGCAGCTGGATAAGATGTCAAAAAGAAATGAACGGCTGAGAATTACCAAACCTAGTCTTACCCACAGAGAAATTATAATATACTATGACATGATCTAATGGTAGAACAAGGTGTCGACAGCAAGCGGAAACTTCGTTATAAGAAGTAGATGGATATGGTACCGGTAGCTGATCTCATTGGCAGTAAATCCTGCATATCTCTCTCCCTTCGGCTGATTTGGGTGCAGTAAAACCCTTTTGGGTTGAACAGCAGCTCTCCACTTGAGCTACTCAAACCTTATCTATTTAGAGGTACGCTAGAAAAAGCAACACACCGATGCCCTGAAGGGGTTTGATGTATGGTTTTTATTCATTTGATTCAGTTTTTTCAACGCACTCTCGTTGATACCCAAAGGGCAATTTCTAGATTGGTAGGTGCTGTGCTGATGGTAGATTCAGCCGGTCGTTGTTTTGCTACGTTAGTGCACTTAGTATATAATAATGACAAAATAGAAAGAAAGATACTATCCACAGCTGATATCAGGATGAGCACATTTTCTTGTATGTTTATTCTGACTCTTGGCTTCCTTGCGATTAAAGGCTCCATTAAATGGATTTGATGTTGAGGCAGAAACCATGGCTTTCGACTTTCTCATATTGCTGCTTGCATCTACTGCCAACTGTTTTCCACTTCCTAATATTGCTGCCTGCACCTCCTGCCATCTTTTTTCCACTCTGATATTGCTGCTTGCATCTACTGCCAACTGTTTTCCACTTTCTAATATTGCTGCTTGCATCTATTGCTGTTTTCCACTTTCAAATATTGCGGCTTGCACCTACTGCCAAGTGTTTTCCACTGTCTCATATTGCTACTTGCACCTACTGCCGACTGTTTTCCACTTTCTAATATTGCTGCTTGCCCCTACTGCCGACTGTTTTCCACTTTGAAGATTGCCTCTTGCACCTACTGCTGTTTCCCACTCTCTAATACTGCTGCTTGCACCTACTGCCAACTATTTTCCACTCTAATATTGCTGCTTGCCTCTACTGCCCATTGTTCTCCATATTGTAGCCAATGTCTGTGTATCTTGTAGAAAATAACAATTTTACTCTCGTCTAATGTTGCGTCAGGTAGGCATCCCACTACTTTTTATAATCGTAGCAGATATAACAGAGCTAAATAGAGATGGTAATTTGTTAATAGTGAAATGAGATTGGAGCAATTTTGTTAATGGAAAGGCCCACAATGAATGAACTCCCCCGCCTAATGGAGGAAAAGACTTCGTCCGTAAGAAGCAACAATAGCACGATCAAGAAGATCAACTTTTTTACAACGGAAGTTGGTGTGAATCGTCGAGAAAGCAAAATGGCCTCCTGGCTGTGGATAATCTGAAGCCTAAATGGAACGGTCAGCTTCACAAGGAAGATGTGTTCAGCAGAGATGAGTTCTTTGGTGTATTGACCAAGCATAACAACACAACACAACACAACACAACCAGGCGACGGTGATGTGTCTTCCTGGAGTCAGTCAGCTCTGTAGAACTACCTTCAGACTAGCCTTCACGGTAAATGACAATCACTTGATATAAGGGAATGAGATTATATGAATGATCTGACATTCAGACCAGCAGATATCATAATCTGTTTATCATAACTTAAGTTCATCAGATATTCTGGCGATGACCAACAATCATTCCCAGACAGAAAGAATAACCCATACACCATCACAGCCACAACACCAATACACTGGCAAGTAGGTTCGTGACATTTTCGCCGTTTCTCCCGTTGGTGTGATTAACTGTAAGAGGGGCAGAGGGACACTCACCATTCATGGTGATAAGAGGTCTCCAGAGTCCGTTCAGCGTCTGCACTGAAACTCCAGTCAGCTACCTGTTGATTGGGTTAGACGACTTGGCACTTCTTGTGTGATGTTGTGGAGGCCAACACTAATCTCATCCTAATCCCATCAGGGTGCAACGATCTCATCTCTTGACCACCAGTTTTGGTGGTGGTGATGATGGTGGTGGCTTTCATCCAATCTCTTGGGTCAACTGGAGCTACATTTTCTACACGTCAACAGCCATCCTCAGGAAATCATTGGTTCTAAGCACTCACTACCTACATGTACGTCGTTGCACACAGACCTTTGAAAGCGGTGACGAAAAGAGCGAGCACTTAAAACCACAGACCACCTCAGGAGGTCGGCAAATGGCATGCACTGGAATTACACTGCAATCAGTCGAGTCCACTTCAGAATGCATGATCTCACCTCAGAGAAGCAGCAAATTATGACCGAAGTCCCACACGAGTCATAAGCTGATGGGTCAGTTTTTGATGGAGCCCACAGTCATTATGGATTCCCAGTGCCACCGTATCTCAGCGCGGACAGCCACTGGGTTCAGAACCAGCAGGTTATCTCTATATCATGATTATCCCAGCTATAGTTATTACTATATGACACGTAACACACCATATCTGTCAACATACTGATGGGGTAATGGACACCTATGCCAAAAAAAGATTTTATCACCCCCAAAACTGACAACTTGTCATACTTAATACATGATCCACACATATTTTTGCTTTTTTGTATGGGGTAATGCGTAAATCCCTATGACTTCATTTCATGGGGCAAGGCACAGGTTGCTGATCTGAATTCAAATCGAATATCTCTTCGACTGTTGGACCGAGTTAGGCATAGCCTACTGCCCACCAGACCAAGATTAGAACAGCGGTGTTAGATGATTGCCACCCACCCCACGTCAATGTTTCATAGGTAAACTTCCTCAACCAGAGACAGCTGCGTCTGACCATCTAATTCACAAGCAGATCACGTTGCAACAGACCATTAGCCATTTGTTGAGTCTTAATGATCAGCATAATTGATTTTGACACTTAAAATCGTTCTTCCTCACGCACTCATTTGAGTGGCCTTGTAGAGAACGATCGAAGCTGGTACTTCTGGCATGCAAATCTCAGCCATATGTTGAGCATTTGACTTGCGCGCCACTGCTTTAGGAAACTGAGCACAAAGCATCAGTTCCACAGTCCAGCACTCAGGAACCACCTGAAAATGTGATCTCTACAAGAATCTAGTACTTAAGAACATCCACAGCCACCTGACAGGGCGATCAGCTCCACGAATTCACAGAACCTTCACAGCTACCTGATAGTGAGATCAACTCCAAGAATCCAGCACTCAAGAACCTTCACAGCCACCTGATAGAGCGATCAGCTCCAAGAATCCTGCACTCAGGAACCTTCAGAGCTACTGATAGAGCGATCAGATCCAAGAATTCAGCACTTAAGAACCTTCACAACTACCTGATAGAGTGATCAGCTACAAGAAAGAATCCAGCACTCAGGAACCTTCACAATCACCATACAGAGCGATCAGCTGCAAGAATCCGCAGAACCTTCACAGCCACTGATAGCGCGATCAGGTACAAGAATCCAGCACTCAAGAACCCTTACTGCTACCTGATAGAGAGATCAGCAACCAGGATCCAGCACGCAAGAACCTTCACAAGTGAGATAGAGTGATCAGCTAGCTACAGCACTCAAGAACCTTCACGGCCACCTGACAGAGAGATCAGCTACAAGAATCTACCACTCAAGAACCATCACAGCTACCGATAGAGTGAAATCAACAACAAGAATCCAGCACTCAAGAACCTTCACAACAACATGATGCTCTGATCAGCTACTACAACAACAACTACTCAGCCATCAACACCAGATTTTTCATACAATACTCTAACTCTGGAGTTCCTAACTTCCCTAAAAAACTTTAAATCAATGCATACTTTTCCCCACCGTTCCTGTCAAATCCAGTCAATGCCATCCCTCGCTTAATTAGTTTATCGTGAAGGTTTCGATGCCTTGATTTGAAACAAATAGACAAGTTGTAATTAGCTATCGATGTTCGAAAAATGTGAATGGCGCTCAGGGAGTTCAGATTCTCAGGCTAGTTAGTGTTCTCACCCTACAGCTGGATGCATGGAGAGAATTCTTATTAGCTTATCCACTGTAGTCAGCTATTTTCAGTGCAAATAGTAGCTAACATTATCACTCCAGTGATTTTTGTTACATCTACAGTTATCTGCAGTATGCTTTGTTGCACCACACAGAAGATGCCACCTGCCAGAAGATTTCTACCACAGTGAATGGTAAAAGTATTAAAAATAGCATCAACTTGTTCAAAACCAGACAAGTTTCTTTATGACAAACTGCTGAGAAAAATAGCGTGCACAATGCACAACCAGATGTACATTACAAGTGGGTGTCATCAATGCCTTAAAGATAAATTAATGTTCCTGTCAGATGCAGTCTCCTTCTAATTACTTTAGCCTCAAACAGTTTCAGGCCAAAAGAAGGTAGTTTATCTTCATCAAAGGAAGACTTTTTAATGCCATGAAATCAGTGTTAGGCTGTAATGAGATAATATTCCTCTCAACTGTGATTACGAGATAAAATCCTACAGATTACGACGCGGCCGAAGTGGTGCAGTGGAAAATATCTGCAACAGTCACGCAGAGGCTGTAGGTTCAATTCCCAGTTGGCCAAGATCTCATGTAAAAGGATTGGGTCTGTGTCTGAACTATCCTTTATTGGGGGCACCAGTTTCATTACTTACAACTTACAACACTGTCCATAGCTGATATGATAATGTTGCCCTTGAAGACCTGGGGCAGTTTTATGGCCATTTTTTGTAAGAAACACAGCCAGGCTGTATTAAGCCACAGGCAGAATCAAATCAACATTTTTAAAAAAAAATATTGAGTTGAGAACCGAGCGCCAAATTCGGCATTATTGGTTCTATAGACAATATTGGGCGATTTTAATGTAATGCAGGAGGAAACCGGAGTGCCCGGAGAAAACCTGCGCTGTCAGAGAGAGTCGCCCTCTCTATCACATGAGACACGGACCAGACCGGGAATCGAACCCGCGACCTCAGAGGTGACAGGCGCCGATGTTTCCATTGCGCCACTCTGACAGCCCTAAAATCAACATTTGAACCACAAAAAACAAGGAAACATAACATTGTGAGCCTCCAACGCTCTCCATATAGCCAATAATGTTGCTTCCTTAGTATTTCAAAGACCCCAGTTGTTATTATGGCGACAGCCAGGCTAGATGAAGAGAGATTCAGATCATCATGAGACAGCAACAGACAGTAATGAGCTAATCTTACCATATGTCACTGAATCTCATCAGAGGTTTTTACAACTCCCTGAATATGAATTTTATCGATTTTTCAACGTACTCAAAAGACACCAGAGATGTAATAAGCCGATGAGCATAAACACCTGGTTTCTATGTTTCTTTCTCACTGTTGAGGAGAAATCTTATGATAACACTCTTATCTTTGCATCTACTCGAGGTTGGACCAATGAATTAGAAGCAAGTGCCTGAAAATTTCTGGTTGGTTCTGGATCAGGGCTTTGGTTCCGGTTGGCTGTGGATCAGAGCTTTCGTTCAGGTAGCTGAGGATCAGAGCTTTGTTTCAGGTGGTCTGTGGGTCAGAGCTTTGTTTCAGGTGGTCTGTGGATCAGATCTTTGTTTCAGGTGGTCTGTGGATCAGAGTTTTGTTCCAGGTGGTCTGTGGATCAGAGCTTTGGTTCACTGAGGTTGGCTGTAGATCAGAGCTTTGGTTCAGGTTGTCTGTGGATCAGAGCTTTAGTTAAGGTGGCTGTGGATCAGATCATTGGTTCAGGAGGGTGTGGATCACATCTCTGGATTAGGTTGGCTCTGGATCACAGCTTTGGGTTCAGGTTGGTGGGATATCACATCTCTGGCTCAGGTTGGAGGTGGATCACATCTCTGATTGAGGTTGGCTCTCGATCACTCTCTGGCTCAGGTTGGTGGTGGACCAAGTAGTTTACACTTGATTTCCTCCAAGATCCTTTGGATCATCTCTGGTTCAGGCCCGGAAGTAGGTCAGAGTGGCTTTGGCTAAGGAGAGCTGTGACCACATCCTCAAATTAATCGAGAGTAATATTTGCTTGGTAATTAACTTCAAAATCGGATATCTATTTTTCCTGTTCCACCATATGTTACTGTGAGATCTTTCTCACACAGAGTCAATGACTACCGTACTTGAAACTTTAATTTTCAAAATTCAATTTATTCTAATGAAGTTAATGGAGAATGAGTAGCTAAGGAATATTCCATTCCGAGAGACAATTTCTGGATTCAACATACATGTAAAACAAGCAAGAAGAGGTGGTTGTGCTTGCACAAAGGTGTCCTAAAACTGTTCCACTGGACCCAAACCAGCCAGCATGTTCTACTTTTGCCCAGAGTGCCAACATAATCAGATTTTCCCACTTGTCACTTTTGCCTGTGATTCTAGGAAAGTGAATGGCCAAAATTGGCCAGTAATCAGCCGTGCTGGCCGACCTCTTAGCACCCTGACAATACTTATTAGGTCTGACCACGTCTGATGGCTCTCAGCATGAGATCAGGAGTAATGGTTTTTCCAACCTGTTGCTCTCATCTTGTCGACGAAGACCACTCGTAATGCAGCAGGTGGAACTGCGTGTCTGGACTCAAGCTGCTGGTGAAGCAAGTGGCATTAAAGCAGACATGGCAAACCCTCTGCCTTGACTGCCAAATCCGCACCTACCAGTATTTAGGTAGTGCTGGCGATTGATGCCTCATGCGAGGGTCCGTGGGTTCGAATCTGGTACGAAGCAATGCCTTTCACCTTAGAAACCCGATTCTATTTCTACTAGTATTTAGGCATGGAAAGTTGGTCACAATGGCCTACTTTAGTTCATTTCAGGTGTGGGAAGTAGATTGATGCTAAGGAAAAAAATTGAAGTTTCCTATTAAGCATCTTATGAGCCACACGTCCTATCTGATTCCCTCTTAGCATTCTCTCCCAGCCATTTTCACCCACTTGCGAATACAACCTTTTTTTCTTCCGTAAAAATCCATCTTCGCTGATTTCTGACTCCTTCAGTGTGTCAATATCTCGAGGCAGTGAGCATATCATCCTCGAAGGTGTTTGAATTCAAAACAGAATCTCCTGCCCACACTTGGCAAATGGCAGAGAACATGAAAAAATCACCAAGAGAGTACATTCTGAAAGAAGGAAAGTGATACAAGATTCCAGCACGGTGGTGGGTAATGGACTGTCTGCCACAGTGCTCACTTGACGGCTTTTTTTGGTATGATGGTGCTGGGAGAGTATTTCTAAACAGTTATGCAGCCTGGCCAACTGTAAAATGGGTATAAAAGTCAGTTTGCCTTCTGTGTTACTTATATTACACTCCGAGGAGGCAATGATCACAAATTGATTACACTGGTGTTAATGGCTTTTTTGTCTTCTTGCTATATGCTGGAGATCCTGACAATAGGTTTAGTAGACGCGTCTTGTCAGATAATGGATTAGTCTTTTGGTCTGGGTTGCCTCTCTTCATCCAGGTGGGGATCTTTGCCCAGTTCATAGAAAATAAAATTCACTCAGAAAAGGCAAATTGGTAATCCATACAACTGTGTGTCGTAAGCTGCTAATGGACCTATGACTACAGGTTATGAACACCAAATTGTCATAAACCTGCTCATGAAACAAAAAGAAACCACTAAATAGTTCGTAATATTCTTGTCACCCTTCAGGTATAGACAAGGAGAAAAACAGGAATAAAGGCCCAGGAAAAAAGAAGGTGCTAAAAAGAAACAGAAGCTAATGGATTCGTTCCACACAATGGTCACAGGGCAGCACCAGTGATAGTGTTATCCATAATTACCACGGTGTAAATGTTTTATAAACTTGATGCTCTCAGCTATGCCAGGAATGCCCATGTTCTACGCAGTGGACAATAAATCCTCATTGAAATGTATGGCATTATGCTTTGATGAAGATTATCAGTGATTCATACTCACTGTCATCCTGAAATGAAATTGTCCATGGACCAAGTGCTCACCTGGCTGAATGTACCAGAACAAATGACAAATGTTACATCGAAATGTTATGTAATATGCCAATTTCAGGTCACTGCAACAGCCCCTGCGGTTGCGAAACGTACATGTACCACCAAATGGCAAAATTTTGAACTTTGACCTCTGTGACCTTGAGAATTAGGTCAAATCAAAAACCTGTTACATATGTCATGTATCCTCATTTAGCTGCACCTACGATAAAAATTTGTAGAAAATCCAGCAGGTAGTTCACTTTTTGTGTTTTTGGTTTTGGCCACCTTGAGGTCAAGCCAAGAATCGAATTGGCCCGAAACTTGGTGTCATAGGTCATACATGTATGACCTAGGGGTATATATACTACTCAAAAAAAGTTAAGGACCACTTTTTTCATAACTCATAATTCTGTTTCAGGCATTGCTTCAGAACACGTTATCCAACAACTGAAACTCACCACATCTGTAATTCATAACAGTGTGTTTGAGGTAATTTGTAACTGTTATATCGTACCATTATCAGCTGTAAAAACTTTCATATGAACAAGTTGTGCATAAGATAACAAGTGGTCCTTAACTTTTTTTGAGTAGTGTATGTACCAAGTTTCAGATCAATAGCTCCAGCGCCTGCTAATGGACAACGACGACAGACGATGGATGCTGCACCACGACAAAAGCTCACGGGCGAGCTAAAAACGAGGTTTGGATTTTGTAATGCATCGCCTATTAATTGTATAACCGTCAGTAGTGCATGTACACCCGAGTATCCGAAATGATGTTGCAGGACTACATTGTAGCTCCGTGCCAATTTGGCATGCATAACCAAAGTAGTGAGGGTTTGTAGATCATGAATAAACTGTATAAAACACAATCGATGTCTTGTTTTAACAAATTCATCGCCATATGTGTCGAAAACAAAAGAAGACCTATCGGACGCTGAAACATGCTTGCTAGACGGGCAGGTGGTTAACCATCCCAGATGCATTATGACAGAACAATGAGATCACCTCCCACCGGTATATCATCATAAGCAAATAAAATCACTGACATTCCGATGAGAATGGACAAGTTTTGTGGTGCAACACGTGTTACGAAACGGGACATACATTCCGAAGTTTCAGGTCAATAGCCCCAGCGGTTACGAAATGTGTCCTGCTAACGGACGACGGACGCTGCACAAACTTAAGAGCTCACTGGGTGAGATAAAAATGATAAATGAAATGGTCCAGGGACCATGTGCTCACCTGGGTAAATGTGCCAGTGGAACGAACAACAAGTGTCTTAAGTCAATACGTTCCAGGAAACATCATATCAGGTTAGAACTTTCTTTGTGGTATTGTTCATGATATAAGCCAAAGTACATTTTACAGATGGACGACTGGCGGCCATATTTGAAGTGCAATAATGCTAAAATTTGGCAAACATATAAAGGGTATCCTCACATATATTCATACAAATTACAACATTCTAGCTGCTGTTCTTCATGAGATATTCACTACAGACCCGTTTTCAAGATGGCCGACTGGCCACCATATTTGAAGTCGAAAAGGGTCAAAATTCGATGTACGTAGAGTTACAGCATACAGACCTCCAACATTCTCTTATCATATTACTTCCCCTTCTTCACCCGTACAAGACACGCACGATACACTTCATGCTCCACTAAGTAATTGCATTTTATATAACAAGGTGGTTTCTATGTCTACATATGATACGAAGGGAATCTGATTAACTGCTAAGGACCATGGCAGATTGATACAGACTGTGTGTTGCAACAGAAGCGAACCATGAAAAGGTTTGCTGGTTTCTAACAGTATTGTGTAGTCAATCATTCTAAAATGGTGGCTTCAAGTTATCTCGCATAGCTTGACATGCAGGGGGAATGGAATAAGACTCAGATGTTCGAGGAGAAGAGGACTTTTTAAGATAGGCTTCGGGCTCCATATTCATAAACATAGTCAAACTGTGATGTTTATCTTTTGTGTTGAACAAAGGATAAATGTCACACTTAGACTTAAGTAGTTTTGTGAATATGGGCCCTGGGTCCACATTCATAAAACTACTAAATCTAAGCGTGGCACTTATCTTCTGTTGAGCAAAAAAATAAGTACCACACTTTGACTTAATTAGTATGTTTATGAATATGGACCCCGGTGTAGATATTGTGTGTCCGTGCCCTTAGGTTTGAAGCTCTGGCTCCACATTCATAAACATACATAAGTCAAAGTCTGATACTTATCTTTTGTGTTGAACGAAGGATACATGTAAGTGGTCACTTAGAAGGTTTGAAGGTGTTTATTATTACAATAATATAAGCTTTACAGAAGCCCAGAAGTAGTTTTATGAATATGGGCCCTGATGCAGAACTTTTCAACGTCTCTCCGCCAGTGGTATCAAGTAAGTTGGTAGCTAAATCCTGGCCAGTCTGTGAAATCGTATGACTTCTGAATGACAAACACTTTTTTCTCATCCTTCCAATCACATTTCAATAGAAGTAAACTCAACAGTATGATCTTCAATCGACAACGTTCCACTTCTAACATCTGCATTTCCAAATGATTCTGACTGAACATATAGCCGAAGAGCAAATAAATCCTTATTTATACTTCAAAAGAAACAGAATACACCAGAGCTTCACATGGGAAGAAAAATCTTGGCAATCAGTCCACACAGACAAATCTGATGAGAGTCTTCGCAATTCAATTCATATCATCAGTTCAGCCACGTGTAGCAGTATCTTTGTAAGGCACAAAGCACACAAACTTGTAGGTAAAGTTAAAGTGAAATCATGACATAAAGCATAGCTTGAGGATGTTCCAAGCCATGTGCAGTTCTGTGATTAGCCAAATTAAAATCAATTATTCATTTGTGACTAAACCTTCACAAGGAAATCGGATCAGAATCTATTTTGTGAATTTCTTTTAACTCTCGGTATATTTTTGTCTTTTGATTACTGATAGTGCTAATGGCATCTCGGAGAACTCATACCTTCAGGGCTTAAGCAGTCGCCTGTTTGGAGAGCTAGGAACTAACAACCTATATTTCTTCAAAAGAGTTCACCTGAGGTGTATATCGCTTGACATTATTAGTCTGTCAGACCAATTATTGCCTAGCATTTTATAGATGAAGTTAAAGGCACTCCTCTACATCAGAGTTCTCTCATATACGTTGGTTCTTATTGGGTAATTTTTTTGTTTCCTTGACGTCTTATACTGAGACCAATGACACTAACAATTGCACGCAATATGGGTCTGTAACTCAACTATGAGCAGTTGTTTGTGTCATTGGTCTATAAGGAAACAAACGATGGTGATATGCCCATCATGAGCCAACTTCCGCGGGAAAACTCTCCTATGGATAGGCGCCTTGAATTTCAATATCCTCATTCCTCTATATTCTCTAATGTTGTGGCATTTTTGACATTGAGATAATCCAGAATTGGCTAGGATCGGGTGGCATGGTATCCCATCTTTCATATTATCACTCCTAGTAGTAATGTAAAACTGCCAGAGGAAAATAAAATGACACATCAGACCACATCACATTGAAGAAAGATGAGACGAGAGAATACAGCCTACGCCCAAACGCCCCTTCATTTGAAGTACTATTGGTAAAAAAATAAAACAACCTATTTGAACTAAAAATAACTTATCTGTCGGGAACAGCATGATATGGTGATTTGCTGAATCACTTCAAAGAAACCTGGTATTAGGGAATCGAACATGCAAATTAACCTGTTGGACAGTTGAATGGGAGGAGATGACTGGGGACGTAAAGGACGATCGGTGAACATATTCAGATCAATACGAGAAGATACAATGGATAAGAATGATCAATCACGGAGATAATTACAACTGTTTCATTTACAATATTGGACTCAAAGAAGTTTTTCTTCGAATAAGATTAGATATCAGGAAATGTGCTAAGATTTATGGACTGCTATAGACAAATCAAATGATTTGAAACGAACTAAATATCTGTGCGAGTATTCTGCTAAAAGGTATGCCATGAAGACACACGCAATTGCCTAAGAATTACAATCAACTTGGTATGACTATACCACTGTAAGACGATTTGAAAGGAAATCCAATAGAATGTTCCTGATGCCATTATCATGAGATATTATGAGATTGTTTGTAAGATATCTTCATCAAATTCAAATTACATGATTTCACATCCATTATAACTAAGGACACATGAGATTTTTTCCCTACATGTTTCTATTATTTCTTGTCTTCCACTAATTAATGCAGTTATCTAATGAAGACTTCATTTAGTACTCCTCTCGCCAATAAAAGCAATACAGACTGGGGAAATCATGATTCAGAACACACAGAGACGAGGACAGTTTTCAAGACATTCAGAGTGAGAAAGTGTACTATTGCCTACAACATGTATTAATGCTTGTGGGTGGGCAATGCAGGCTTTAATTCTACATGCCATATCGCAGAGAAAGCAACTAACCTTTGGTGTGCACATTTCTGACGTTTTTCATGATTGCAGTTTCTTATTCAAAAACATGTTTGTGAGAGTAAGTTGGAGACTTTGGTGTAGTAAATTTTATAATGGTTTCCTCTAACAACGAATTCCCAAGACACCTGTCTGTAGTATCACTATGAATTATTGGAAAAGCAGTTGCTGAAGGTGGTTGTCAAAATGACATCAATGATATCAATTATGTCAAAGTTTTACACTGAGCCACACTTGTCTGTAGAGGATTGATAGATCAGGTGCCTGGAATAGAATTTAAACCATCAAAGTGGTAACTAACACAATAGTTTATTTACAAATACCTCTGGTACAGTAAGCCCATCCTCTTTAGATTTGAACCTTACTGTACGTTGTTTCAGGATATCAATCAACCATTCTGTCGTGTGACAGGATTGTCGACTTTGGAGATTGAGGGATGGATCACCTTCATCTGCCAGTGACAGAGATAGAAATTCTCTCTGATTTAGAATGTTGTTCTCCACGGGTGGGCTTCATCCCCCCAAATACATTACATAAGACTGCCATGCCCTCAACCCTCAATTCAGCAGCCTTAGACAGCTGAGTTTAAAAGAACACAGGAGAAAGCAGGAACGATGGCATAGTACATTTGGTGGACACAAAGGAACATCAGAAACCAGAGATGTACCCAAATGGAAGGAAGACAGCGAACCATCTCATGATGTAGCTATTGTCACAGGGCATTGAGACAGCCTCCAATAACTCAGTCAGGACTGACATGCGATCAGAGTGGATTCAGATCAGGATAATCTAGTATATGGTTAGGCCATTAGGAGACAATGCCACCTCCAAGATTTCAAATAGCACTGTGTGATTAATCACCTGTTACTGTAATAGTCACCTTCTATCGACTGGTGGCATACAAGTTGGGTGATTTGACCGGGCCAAGGCTATTTGGATACAACAATCATCTTGGAGGACTGGTAATGGGTCTGTGGAAGAATATTCTCAGATGTAACGGGAATGGTTAATGAGCCGTTCAGAGGAACGGGTGGCGCTAAATGTGGAATGATTCCTACTGGGATTGGTGGGTTTGAAACAAAAGCACTTAGGCTACAGTGCCTGTAGTTGTGGACACAGCCGGGAGTTTCTTCGCCAAGTTTACAGCTGTCACTGCTGGCTGGTTATAAAAGTAACACCACAACGTCCACTAGCTTTGCCCTCCAATGACTGAATCCTCTTTTGCTGACCCGACCTCATCTGACAAAATCAAATTCAAATTCAAAAGAGTTTATACATGTATTAACCTTGTAAAACTAATTTACGTGTGTTACATCGGTGGGAGATACAATAAACATGCAATTAAACTGCCTCAAAACTCTGACATTGACACCTATGATACATCACTCAGTTTTCTGAAACACAATCAGCATTACAGAAAACCATTAAAGAGAATTAATATACAAATATTGGAGCATCATTCTTAATGGTGCTGATAATACTTCCCATCAGAGACAAATTGAAATGCAAGATATGTACAATTAGCATCCAGGGTTGTTTGTTAAAAGTGCCAAGCAATGCACATAATGGATTTCTTTCCGTATACTCAATACTTACAGAACCTGATTTCACTATTAGTACATCCTGTTTTAAATGATATCTAGGCTAATGGCACGAGAAACATCAATTTTATAGACGTTATTTAAATATTGAAACATTAGTTGCGCACCGAGAATTTACGCAACAGGTTCAACAAGAAGAGCATATGACTGGTACTCAGCTGATTACTTACAGAAGGTAAACTAGAAGTGCAGTAGATTTTGGGGGGGGGGGTCGAGTTCAGGTTACAAACTACCAAGTGCACAGGACGATCAGATGTAGGGACGATAGGGAATCGAAACTGTAAGCCCCAGCCAGAATGGAAAATGCTTTTGTTTGGAACTGGTGTGGCCAAAAGCTAATTCCGTTCAGCACATTGGTTGGAGGAGGGAGGATATAATTGGCCCTCCACCAGTCTACTGAACAATGACCTTCCTGATGTCCTTCCAAACAAGCTAATTCCTCATTTTACTTCATATTTACCAAACCCAAGTCATAACTTTTCTATCTGACAGTGAGTTGTTGATACAACAGTGTGTATCTGGAAAACAAATATTATTAAGAACTATTAAGTCAATTCATGCCATGTATACTTTGGCCACGATATTCACAAAACAAGATTTACCAAGTAAAGTTGGAGAGAGAGGAAGTACTTTGAACTGGTTTAGCAAAGAGTGAACTTCGGAATGCAAATGGCAGGAATATCAAGTCCTTGACATATTCAACATTAAATAAGGCTGAGGTTGATTTTAGGAAGCTGTACAGACATGGATATTAGCCATCCTAAAAACACATTGAACAGAGAATGTTGGGACAGAGGTCTGCTGTTAAGGTGCGTTCACAATCACGCACGCCTGTACTCTTGTCCATTTCTACATATAAACAACAGGAGTTTCAAGCAGCCCAAGACAAGAGAAACTGCTCAGCCACAAGGCTCTGTTCCTATTGGCTATAAAAGTCAGTTGTCATGGAGTCCTCCCCTTTCTGACCTTGATTCAACTTCAGAAGTGATTTCACACAAAAACCATATCATTTAATACCAACATCAATAGAAAACAATCAACTGATAACAGCCCAGCCATCGAGACAGCAGAATGTAAATCTGATATCAGATCATATCAGAACTTGACAATCTCACATCAAGTCATTGATCGACATCCTGACAGTCGTCGAGATCGAACCATCTCAAATCACAATGGCAGGTCAATGACTAATAGATCGGTTTTTATGTTGTAATGAAACTGATCACGCAAGTTGTGGTTGCTAACGAACATGTCGTGGTGTCAATTCTGGCATGGTAATGAAGGAGCGGGAAGGTTTTGGTACAAGATTGGCACACCGTAGATCTCCTCACCCTTCAGATACGGATTTAAAATGGATTAACTTGTAACTACGCATCAAAACAGTGAGGGGACAGCCACCATAGCTAGCAATGTATATGGCCTTACTGTATATACTATGATAATAACAAAACAGCAGGAGTATTGCTCCTTTAAGACCAGCATATGATACACGAATATCATAAACATCAGTGATCTGATCTCTCTGTTTCCATTATAGAAATTTGATAGCACAACAACTTCTTTCAGTCTCGATCATATCAGCACTTTTAATTTGGTCTCTGTAATAACATCAGTTGCCAAAAGAACAGGTAACTATAGTTTTGATATATGAGCCTCCGACTTCGCTGGTAGATATGGCAAATTGATGCCTCTCAGCTCCTCATGTGCTTTCACCTTCCCGGGTACCTCGACAAAATTTGAAGGCCACACCCAAGAGGATATATTCTTTACCCATGTATTATGAATAGCACAAAACTGGGTTCACTGATGATATGTTACATAATGTTCAGCATATTGACCAATCAGAAGCTACATTAAACTGAAGAGTGAAACACTGAAGTCCTATTGGCTGCGTGCAGAGCCACACGGTCTAAGTAAGTGTATGGCAATGGCTGGACTACCCCCAATGCACAGAGTAAATGCACGCATTTAGAAGCAGCCAGAACACAATCACCAGTCATTTACCCGCATGAATGTGATTCCAGTATTCTTAGCCCAGAATCAATATTCACCAGTTGAACCATTCACCAATAGGTTACTTGGACAATTATAGCCCTCTTGGTACAAAATCTGACGTCAGCATTGACAAGGGCTGCAGTCACTTCAAATGAAAAGCCATCATATATATAGATTTTTTAAGCAAGCAATGAAATGTTCACCAAGATCAGAAACAAGTCAAGCGTGTTCACCTACGTCTGTAGCTCTGATCGAAACATTCGAGATCTACTTCTATCAGTAGATGTGATTTTTTCATGGAGAGAAAATCGAAGTGGTGTTTGGAGAGCTTTGTGGTCGTTAATCGATGAATCGATTGGTCAGTTATTATATGAGAATTCTGCCCTGTGGATAGTTCGATCTCCTAACCAACCAAGACGAGGAGAGAAGGCAAAGAGTTTTGTTGTTTCTTGCAAACCTGTTGCTTTGTAAAGAATTCTCTTCAGAAACAAGAAGAACACATGAAATACATGTATGTATTTTGTACTGCCATGAAATGTGGTACCAGCAGTACCGGGAGCCGTGGCAGCCTTGTGGTTATCACACCCGCAGACGGGCGGCAGGTCCCGGGTTCGAATCCAGTCTGTGCCATATGGGATTAATCATCCCGCGGTCTGTTGCAAGGGACCTTGGTGCCTTGAACCTTGTGTCGTTGCAACTGCAATGGCGCGTCAGACACCCAATAAAGTGAGGAACACGAGTAGCTTGTGATCAGACTGGGCCGTCACGCGGTACCGTGATCCACGCTTTACCGTGAAATCCGTGGTGAAAAGAGGAAGTGGATCGAATGTGGCGCAACCGCACAACTGCTCGCTGAGCATGGTGGGAATCGTGNTGCTGGCGATTGATGCCTCATGCGAGGGTCCGTGGGTTCGAATCTGGTACGAAGCAATGTCTTTCACCTTAGAAACCCGATTCTATTTCTACGAGTATTTAGGCATGGAAAGTTGGTCACATTGGCCTACTTTAGTTCATTTCAGGTGTGGAAAGTAGATTGATGCTAAGGAAAAAAATTGAAGTTTCCAATTAAGCATCTTATGAGCCTCACGCCCTATCTGATTCCCTCTTAGCATTCTCTCCCAGCCATTTTCACCCACTTGCGAATACAACCTTTTTTCTTCCGTAAAAATCCATCTTCGCTGATTTCTGACTCCTTCAGTGTGTCAATATCAATCTCGAGGCAGTGAGCATATCATCCTCGAAGGTGTTTGAATTCAAAACAGTATCTCCTGCCCACACTTGGGAAATGGCAGAGAACATGAAAAAAATCACCAAGAGAGTACATTCTGAGAGAAGGAAAGTGATACAAGATTCCAGCACGGTGGTGGATAATGGACCGTCTGCCACAGTGCTCACTTGATGGCTTTTTTGGCATGATGGTGCTGGGAGAGTATTTCTAAACAGTTACGCAGCCTGGTCAACTGTAAAATGGGTATAAAAGTCAGTTTGCCGTCTGTGTTACTTATATTACACTCCGAGGAGGCAATGATCACAAATTGATTACACTGGTGTTAATGGCTTTTTGTCTTCTTGCAAAATGCTGGAGATCCTGACAATAGGTTTAGTAGACGCGTCTTGTCAGATAATGGATTAGTCTTTTGGTCTGTGTTGCCTCTCTTCATCCAGGTGGGGATCTTTGCCCAGTTCATAGACAATAAAATTCATTCAGAAAAGGCAAATTGGTAATCCATACAACTGTGTGTCGTAAGCTGCTAATGGACCTATGACTACAGGTATGAACACCAAATTGTCATAAACCTGCTCATGAAACAAAAAGAAACCACTAAATAGTTCGTAATATTCTTGTCACCCTTCAGGTATAGACAAGGATAAAAATACCGTGCTATTCGCACTTAAGACCCCTCGGCTGTGGGTGCAAATTGAATTATGTGTTCATTGAACGTTGCATGTGTGACGCTTTAATTTAACTGAACGTGCTAGAGCGGTAACGTCGTTTTCGCAAAGTGCCCCCTGGTGGCCGAATGGAAAGTCCGATTCGGCCGAAAATCAATAGGTTCGTGGAGGACCCATACATATACATGTACCTTTAAACCCAAAATCAGGAAAATCCGATTAAATTTGAACGTGCTAGAGCGGTAACATCGTTTTGGGAAAGCGCCCCCTGCTGGCCAAATGGAAAGTCCGATTCGGCCGAAAATCAATAGGTTCGTGGAGGACCCATACATATACCTTTAAACCCAAAATCAGGAAAATCCGATTAAATTTGAACGTGCTAGCGCGGTAACGTCGTTTTCACAAAGCGCCCCTGGTGGCCAAATGGAAAGTCCGATTCGGCCGAAAATCAATAGGTTCGTGGAGGACCCATACATATACCTTTAAACCAAAAATCAGGAAAATCCGATTAAATTTGAATGTGCTAGAGCGGTAACGTCGTTTTCGCAAAGTGCCCCCTGGTGGCCAAATGGAAAGTCCGATTCGGCCAAAAATCAATAGGTTCGTGGAGGACCCATACATATACCTTTAAACCAAAAATCAGGAAAATCCGATTAAATTTGAA
>NMRB01000019.1:440280-456975 GCA_002633025.1 Notospermus geniculatus | reverse complement strand
AAAGGCCCAGGAAAAAAGAAGGTGCTAAAAAGAAACAGAAGCTAATGGATTCGTTCCACACAATGGTCACAGGGCAGCACCAGTGATAGTGTTATCCATAATTATCACGGTGTAAATGTTTTATAAACTTGATGCTCTCAGCTATGCCAGGAATGCCCATGTTCTACGCAGTGGACAATAAATCCTCATTGAAATGTATGGCATTATGCTTTGATGAAGATTATCAGTGATTCATACTCACTGTCATCCTGAAATGAAATTGTCCATGGACCAAGTGCTCACCTGGCTGAATGTACCAGAACAAATAACAAATGTTAAATCAAAATGTTATGTAATATGCCAATTTCAGGTCACTGCAACAGCCTCTGCGGTTACGAAACGTACCACCAAATGGCAAAATTTTGAACTTTGACCTCTGTGACCTTGAGAATTAGGTCAAATCAAAAACCTGTTATATATGTCATGTATCCTCATTTAGATGCACCTACGATAAAAATTTGGAGAAAATCCAGCCATTAGTTCACTTTTTGTGTTTTTGGTTTTGGCCACCTTGAGGTCAAGCCAAGAATCAAATCGGCCCGAAACTTGGTGCCATAGGTCATCTGACCTAGGGGTATATATGTACCAAGTTTCAGATCAGTAGCTCCAGCGGTTACGAAACGTGCCCTGCTAACGGACAACGATGACGGACGATGGACACCGCACCACGACAAAAGCTCACGCGTGAGCTAAAAAAGAGGTTTGGATTTTGTAATGCATCGCCTATTAATTGTATAACCGTCAGTAGTGCATGTACACCCAAGTATCCGAAATGATGTTGCAGGACTACACTGTAGCTCCGCGCCAATTTGGCATGCATAACCAAAGTAGTGAGGGCTTGTAGATCATGAATAAACTGTATAAAACACAATCGATGTCTTGTTTTAACAGAACTAGAATTTGGCAAACATGTAAAGGGTATCCTCATATACATTCGTACAAGTTACAACATTCTAGCTGCTGTTCTTCATTAGATATTCACTACAGTCCCATTTTCATTTTTGAAGTCGAAAAGGGTGAAAATTCGACGCATCTAGGAGTTACAGCATACAGACCTCCAACATTCTCTTATCATATTACTTCCCCTTCTTCACCCGTACAAGACACGCACGATACACTTCATGCTCCGCTAAGTAATTGCATTTTATATAACAAGGTGGTTTCTATGTCTACATATGATACGAAGGGAATCTGATTAACTGCTAAGGACCATGGCAGATTGATACAGACTGTGTGTTGCAACAGAAGCGAACCATGAAAAGGTTTGCTGGTTTCTAACAGTATTGTGCAGTCAATCATTCTCAAATGGTGGCTTCAAGTTATCTCGTATAGCTTGACATGCAGAGGGAATGGAATAAGACTCAGATGTTCGAGGAGAAGCTGTTAAGAGGACTTTTTAAGATAGGCCTCAGGCTCCATATTCATAAACATAGTCAAACTGTGATGTTTATCTTTTGTGTTGAACAAAGGATAAATGTCACACTTAGACTTAAGTAGTTTTGTGAATATGGGCCCTGGGTCCACATTCATAAAACTACTAAATCTAAGCGTGGCACTTATCTTCTGTTCAGCAAAAAAATAAGTACCACACTTTGACTTAAGTATGTTTATGAATATGGACCCCGGTGTAGATATTGTGTGTCCGTGCCCTTAGGTTTGAAGCTCTGGCTCCATATTCATAAAGATACATAAGTCAAAGTCTGATACTTATCTTTTGTGTTGAACGAAGGATAGGTGGTCACTTAGAAGGTTTGAAGGTGTTTATTATTACAATAATATAAGCTTTACAGAAGCCCAGAAGTAGTTTTATGAATATGGGCCCTGATGCAGAACTTTTCAACGTCTCTCCGCCAGTGGTGTCAAGTAAGTTGGTAGCTAAATCCTGGCCAGTCTGTGAAATCGTATGACTTCTGAATGACAAACACTTTTTTCTCATCCTTCCAATCACATTTCAATAGAAGTAAACTCAACAGTATGATCTTCAATCGACAACGTTCCACTTCTATCATCTGCATTTCCAAATGATTCTGACTGAACATATAGCCGAAGAGCAAATAAATCCTTATTTATACTTCAAAAGAAACAGAATACACCAGAGCTTCACGGGAAGAAAAATCTTGGCAATCAGTCCACACAGACAAATCTGATGAGAGTCTTCGCAATTCAATTCATATCATCAGTTCAGCCACGTGTAGCAGTATCTTTGTAAGGCACAAAGCACACAAACTTGTAGGTAAAGTTAAAGTGAAATCATGACATAAAGCATAGCTTGAGGATGTTCCAAGCCATGTGCAGTTCTGTGATTAGCCAAATTAAAATCAATTATTCATTTGTGACTAAACCTTCACAAGGAAATCGGATCAGAATCTATTTTGTGAATTTCTTTTAACTCACGGTATATTTTTGTCTTTTGATTACTGATAGTGCTAATGGCATCTCGTAGAACTCATACCTTCAGGGCTTAAGCAGTCGCCTGTTTGGAGAGCTAGGAACTAACAACCTATATTTCTTCAAAAGAGTTCACCTGAGGTGTATATCGCTTGACATTATTAGTCTGTCAGACCAATTATTGCCTAGCATTTTATAGATGAAGTTAAAGGCACTCCTCTACATCAGAGTTCTCTCATATGCGTTGGTTCTTATTGGGTAATTTTTTTGTTTCCTTGACGTCTTATACTGAGACCAATGACACTAACAATTGCACGCAATATGGGTCTGTAACTCAACTATGAGCAGTTGTTTGTGTCATTGGTCTATAAGGAAACAAACGATGGTGATATACCCATCATGAGCCAACTTCCGCGGGAAAACTCTCCTATGGATAGGCGCCTTGAATTTCAATATCCTCATTCCTCTATATTCTCTAATGTTTTGGCATTTTTGACATTGAGATAATCCAGAATTGGCTAGGATCGGGTGGCATGGTATCCCATCTTTCATATTATCACTCCTTGTAGTAATGTAAAATTGCCAGAGGAAAATAAAATGACACATCAGACCACATCACATTGAAGAAAGATGAGAGGAGAGAATACAGCCTACGCCCAAACGCCCCTTCATTTGAAGCACTATTGGTAAAAAATAAAACAACCTATTTGAACTAAAAATAACTTATCTGTCGGGAACAGCATGATATGGTGATTTGCTGAATCATTTCAAAGGAACCAGCTATTAGAGAATCGAACATGCAAATTAACCTGTTGGACAGTTGAATGGGAGGAGATGACTGGGGACATAAAGACGATCAGTGAACACATTCAGATCAATACGAGAAGATACAATGGATAAGAATGATCAATCACGGAGATAATTACAACTGTTTCATTTACAATATTGGACTCAAAGAAGTTTTTCTTCGAATAAGATTAGATATCAGGAAATGTGCTAAGATTTATGGACTGCTATAGACAAATCAAATGATTTGAAACGAGCTAAATATCTGTGCGAGTATTCTGCTAAAAGGTATGCCATGAAGGCACACGCAGTTGCCTAAGAATTACAATCACCTTGGTATGACTATACCACTGTAAGAAGATTTGAAAGGAAATCCAATAGAATGTTCCTGATGCCATTATCATGAGATATTATGAGATTGTTTGTAAGATATCTTCATCAAATTCAAATTACATGATTTCACATCCATTATAACTAAGGACACATGAGATTTTTTCCCTACATGTTTCTAATATTTCTTATCTTCCACTAATTAATGCAGTTATCTAATGAATGAAGACTTCATTTAGTACTCCTCTCGCCAATAAAAGCATATATATAATTTAATACAGACTGGGGAAATCATATGATTCAGAACACACAGAGACGGGGACAGTTTTCAAGACATTCAGAGTGAGAGAGTGTACCATTGCCTATCACATGTATTAATGTTTGTGGGTGGGCAATGCAGGCTTTAATTCTACATGCCATATCGCAGAGAAAGCAACTAACCTTTGGTGTGCACATTTCTGAAGTTTTTCATGATCACAGTTTCTTATTCAAAAACATGTTTGTGAGAGTAAGTTGGAGACTTTGGTGTAGTAAATTTTATAATGGTTTCCTCTAACAACGAATTCCCAAGACACCTGTCTGTAGTATCACTATGAATTATTGGAAAAGCAGTTGCTGAAGGTGGTTGTCAAAATGACATCAATGATATCAATTATGTCAAAGTTTTACACTGAGCCACACTTGTCTGTAGAGGATTGATAGATCAGGTGCCTGGAATAGAATTTAAACCATCAAAGTGGTAACTAACACAATAGTTTATTTAGAAATACCTCTGGTACAGTAAGCCCATCCTCTTTAGATTTGAACCTTACTGTACGTTGTTTCAGGATATCAATCAACTATTCTGCCGTGTGATACGATTGTCAACTTTGGAGATTGAGGGATGAGGGATGAATCACCTTCATCTGCCAGTGACAGAGATAGAAATTCTCTCTGATTTGGAATGTTGTTCTCCATGGATGGGCTTCATCCCCCCACATACATTACATGACACTGCCGTGCCCTCAACCCTCAATTCAGCAGCCTTAGACAGCTGAGTTTAAAGGAACACAGGAGAAAGCAGGAACGATGGATAGTACATTAAGTGGACACAAAGGAACATCAGAAACCAGAGATGTGCCCAAATGGAAGGAAGACAGCGAACCATCTCATGATGTAGCTATTGTCACAGGGCATTGAGACAGCCTCCAATAACTCAGTCAGGACTGACATGCGATCAGAGTGGATTCAGATCAGGATAATCTAGTATATGGTTAGACCATTAGGAGACAATGCCACCTCCAAGATTTCAAACAGCACTGTGTGATTAATCACCGGTTACTGTAATAGTCACCTTCTATCGACTGGTGGCATACAAGTTGGGTGATTTGACCGGGCCAAGGCTATTTGGATACAACAATCATCTTGGAGGACTGGTAATGGGTCTGTGGAAGAATATTCTCAGATGTAACGGGAATGGTTAATGAGCCGTTCAGAGGAACGGGTGGCGCTAAATGTGGAATGATTCCTACTGGGATTGGTGGGTTTGAAACAAAAGCACTTAGGCTACAGTGCCTGTAGTTGTGGACATAGGCGGGAGTTTCTTCGCCAAGTTTACAGCTGTCACTGCTGGCTGGTTATAAAAGTAAAACCACAACGTCGACTAGCTTTGCTCTCCAATGACTGAATCCTCTTTTGCTGACCCGACCTCATCTGACAAAATCAAATTCAAGTTCAAAAGAGTTTATTGTAACGTTGTAAAACTAATTTACGTGTGCTACATCGGTGGGAGATACAATAAACATGCAATTAAACTGCCTCAAAACTCTGACATTGACACCTATGATACATCACTCAGTTTTCTGAAATACAATCAGCATTACAGAAAACCATTAAAGAGAATTAATATACAAATATTGGAGCATCATTCTTAATGGTGCTGATAATACTTCCCATCGGAGACAAATTGAAATGCAAGATATGTACAATTAGCATCCAGGGTTGTTTGTTACAAGTGCCAGGCAATGCACATAATGGATTTCTTTCCGTATACTCAATACTTACAGAACCTGATTTCACTATTAGTACATCCTGTTTTAAATGACATCTAGGCTAATGGCAAGAGAAACACCAATTTTATAGGCGTTATTTAAATATTGAAACATTAGTTGCACCGGGAATTTTTCCCTATGCAAGAGGTTCAACAAGAAGACCATATGACTGGTACTCAGCTGATTACTTACAGAAGGTAAACTAGAAGTGCAGTATATTTTTTTTTTGGGGGGGGGGTCGAGTTCAGGTTACAAACTACCAAGTGCACAGGACGATCAGATGTAGGGACCAATAGAGAATCGAAACTGTAAGCCCCAGCCAGAACGTCCTTGTTGACCAGTACGTTGAATTGAAAATGCTTTGTTTGGAACTGGTGTGGCCAAAAGCTTATTCCGTTCAGCACATTGGTGGTGGTGGTGGTGGTGGTGTGGGGGTGGGGGTATAAATTGGCCCTCCACCAGTCTACTGAACAATGACCTTCCTGATGTCCTTCCAAACAAGCTTCCTCATTTTACTTCATATTTACAAAACCCAAGTCATAACTTTTCTATCTGACAGTCAGTTGTTGATACAACAGTGTGTATCTGGAAAACAAATATTATTAAGAACTATTAAGTCAATTCATGTCATGTATACTTTGGCCACGATATTCACAAAACAAGATTTACCAAGTAAAGTTGGAGAGAGAGGAAGTACTTTGAACTGGTTTAGCAAAGAGTGAACTTCGGAATGCAAATGGCAGAATAGCAAGTCCTTGACATATTCAACATTAAATAAGGCTGAGGCTGATTTTAGGAAGTTGTAGAGACATGGATATTAGCCATCCTAAAAACACATTGAACAGAGAATGTTGGGACGGAGGTCTGCTGTTAAGGTGCGTTCACAATCACGCACGCCTGTACTCTTGTCCATTTCTACATATAAACAACAGGAGTTTCAAGCAGCCCAAGACAAGAGCAACTGCTCAGCCACAAGGCTCTGTTCCTATTGGCTATAAAAGTCAGTTGTCATAGAGTCCTCCCCTTTCTGACCTTGATTCAACTTCAGAAGTGATTTCACACAAAAACCATATCACTTAATACCAACATCAATAGAAAACAATCAACTGATAACAGCCCAGCCATCGAGACAGCAGAATGTAAATCTGATATCAGATCATATCAGAACTTGACAATCTCACATCAAGTCATTGATCGACATCCTGACAGTCGTCGAGATCGAACCATCTCAAATCACAATGGCAGGTCAATGACTAATAGATCGGTTTTTATGTTGTAATGAAACTGATCACGCAAGTTGTGGTTGCTAACGAACATGTCGTGGTATCAATTCTGGCATGGTAATGAAGGGGCAGGAAGGTTTTGGTACAAGATTGGCACAGTGTAGATCTCCTCACCCTTCAGATACTGATTTAAAATGGATTAACTTGTAACTACGCATCAAAACAGTGAGGGGACAGCCCCTTTAAAGCATTTTTCTGAAAAAACTGGCATTCACGTAACAACGTTTCCACATTGATGACTGCAGACAGATTCAACCATAGCTAGCAATGCATATGGCCTTACTGTATATACTACATGTATGATAATAACAAAACAGCAGGAGTATTGCTCCTTTAAGACCAGCATATGATACACGAATATCATAAACATCAGTGATCTGATCTCTCTGTTTCCATTATAGAAATTTGATAGCACAACAACTTCTTTCAGTCTCGATCATATCAGCACTTTTAATTTGGTCTCTGTAATAACATCAGTTGCCAAAAGAACAGATAACTATAGTTTTGATATATGAGCCTCTGACGTCGCTGGTAGATATGGCAAATTGATGCCTCTCAGCTCCTCATGTGCTTTCACCTTCCCGGGTACCTCGACAAAATTTGAAGGCCACACCCAACAGGATATATTTTTTACCCATGTATTATGAATAGCACAAAACTGGGTTCACTGATGATATGTTACATAGTCCAAATGTTCAGCATATTGACCAATCAGAAGCTACATTAAACTGAAGAGTGAAACACTGAAGTCCTATTGGCTGCGTGCAGAGCCACACGGTCTAAGTAAGTGTAAGGCAATGGCTGGACTACCCCCAATGCACAGAGTAAATGCACGCATCTAGAAGCAGCCAGAACACAATCACCAGTCATTTACCCCCATGAATGTGATTCCAGTATTCTTAGCCCAGAATCGATATTCACCAGTTGAACCATTCACCAATAGGTTACTTGGACAATTATAGCCCTCTTGGTACAAAATCTGACGTCAGCATTGACAAGGGATGCAGTCACTTCAAATGAAAAGTCATCATATATATAGATTTTTTAAGCAAGCAATGAAATGTTCACCAAGATCAGAAACAAGTCAAGCGTGTTCACCTACGTCTGTAGCTCTGATCAAAACATTCGAGATCCACTTCTATCAGTAGATGTGATTTTTTTCATGGAGAGAAAATCGAAGTGGTGTTTGGAGAGCTTTGTGGTCGTTAATCGATGAATCGATTGGTCAGTTATTATATGAGAATTCTGCCCTGTGGATAGTTCGATCTCCTAACCAGCCACGACGAGGAGAGAAGGCAAAGAGTTTTGTTGTTTCTTGCAAACCTGTTGCTTTGTAAAGAATTCTCTTCAGAAACAAGAAGAACACAAGAGGTATGCCATGAAATGTGGTACCAAGCAGTAGGGGCCTAGCGGGAGCCGTGGCAGCCTTGTAGATATCACACCCGCACCCGCGGTTCACTGCAAGGGACCTCGGTGCCTTGAACCTGGTGTCGTTGCAGTTGCAATGGCGCGTCAGAGACCCCATCACGTGAGGAACACAAGTAGCTTGTGATGGCCTCTCCAATACTTATCGGAGCCAATAATGCGTTGGGTGCAACACAATACAAACTGTCCTTGAGGTTGCGCTGTCATCAACATTATAGATGATGGGTGACAGTGTTGATCCTTCCACTGTCTCACTCAGACGCCCAACAGAGTCCNTGGGTGTGATTGAGCTCGACATGCTATCTGACCATATCAGACTTTTCGGCAAAATCAATCCCCTTCAGCGACAGAACTGTTTGTAGCACTGCAGAGGGAGGAAGAGATCGTGGAATAGGATAGATTGACACCAGAAACCAAATGCTATTTCAGCAAGCAAGTTGGTGCCACGAGACCCTGATTTCCTGACCTGTGAGTTGCCTTCCATGTCCTCATTTAGTGACAGGCCTAGGCAGGAAAGCCCCTACTGGGATGTTCTTGACTATCCCAAACCTAAGTCAATCCCATTTGAATCACCATTAACGTGAAGTTCTCATTTTGAACCTTCATTATCTGTGACCCAGTGGCCATCTCGCTTGACATCCACAGACAAGTAGTACTAGGAGAGAGCATTTACCAGATGCCTGGAGGGGCGAACACTCTGCCACTCATCAGACCTTAAACTCTCAGCTAGCTTCGAGTCATGGGTAGCCACCAGCCAGAACTCACAAACTGCCAATCAATATATAGATATTTACCACAACAGCCAGTGATTACATTGATGTATTGATGAGCACATGATTATAGATCAGCTTCCCAGGCAAAATATCGTAATGTACAGAGAGTGGCCATTTCGTTCCAGGCCATCAAACCACATTAGCAAATTAGGCAATGGCTGTAGCTACAAGCTGCTTGAGGGATGGGGGGGGGGGGTGATTTGGGTCAACAGTTAACATTCTTTGGTTGGACTCAGTGAAAGCAACAGTTGAGTAGACGAGTCCAGAAGAACATGCCAGTGGCTAGGGGTTATTGCGGGCTGTGCCCTGAGTAAGTTGATGAGTCCAGAAGAACAGGCCAGTGGCTAGGGGCTATTGTTGGCTGCTTCCTGAGTAAGTTGAGTGGAGGAGTCCAGAAGAACATGCCAGTGGCTAGGCTACATTTACGTGTACATCTAGCAAGCATTTTTCAGCATCCGAGAGGCCTTCTTTTGTTTTTGACGTATATGGCGATGAATTCGCTTATGAAGCGTTTTCAGTCTCCAGAAGGATATATGTTTTTCTGAATTTAACTGTGTTCAGTCGCAGATTTCACATGGTATCACATAGATCCTCCATCGTCTAAAGTTCAATTCAAAAAGAATAAAACAAGACATTGTGTTTTACACAGTTTATTCATGCTCTACACGACAAACCCTCACTACTTTGGTTATGCATGCCAAATTTGCGTAGAGCTAGTATAGTGTGTCGATTATGGTTCCGTTTGTGGCTGCACCCTGTGACTGGGAGTTATTGTTGGCTGCTTCCTGTGTAAGTTGATAAAGATAAGTCCAGAAGAACAGGCCGGTGGCTGGGGGTTATTGCGCGCTGCTTCATGAGTAAGTTGATAAGGTGAGTACTGAAGAACAGGCCGTTGGGCTAGGGGTTATCGTGGACTCCCCCTGTGAACGTAAGTTGATAAGATGAGTCCAGAAGAACAGGCCAGTGGCTAGGCGATATTGTGTGCCACTCCCTGAGGCCTAAGTTTAGAAGATGAGTCCAGAAGAACAGGCCAGTGGCTAGGCGATATTGTGTGCTGCTCCCTAAGTTGAGAGGATGAGTCCTGGCCCCGTATTCATAAAACTACTTAAGTCTAAGTGTGATACTTATCTTTTGTGTTGAACAAAGGATAAGTCAGTCATACTTAGACTTAAGTAGTTTTATGAATACGGAGCCAGAAGAACAGGCCAGTGGCTAGGGAAAATTGTGGTCTGCTTCAGCGGCTTTCAACCTACTGGCGAAAGAAGAACTGAACGGAAGCAAATGATTTTAACATGTGGCAATTGTTCGTCAGATAATTGGTCTGTTCGATTCAGTCTTCAGTCCTCGACCAGTGGGTAATTTCCTGGAGGCATCAGTACACTTCCGGGAGACACTACGCTTGATTAGGTACACCACAGTTCTCCGATGTTGACGGGATTATCTTTTTTATTTTGTTCAGGTTCAATTTCTCTGTCGCGGTGGTGGAAACGTCGACATCACTGTCACAATTGGCAAAGTGCAAATCCAGGAGCCATCGCCCTCAGATTCAGAAGCTGTGGATTCAAATCTCAGTCAGACCAAGTGTGGAATATCCTGTTGAATGGCATTGGATGTGGCATAATTCTCACCTTAACAACATTAGACAAGAGTAAATCGGTCATAAGTTTTCAAAGTGACCCTGGAGCAAGCAGAGATCCCTCAGAGCTGTTGGAGCAATTGTTTCCACACAGCAAGGTGCGGCCGTGAGTTAGGAAACGTAACTAAATAAAAAATACAGTCCAAATAATATTAGAACGGCTTTCTGCCCTTCTGCCTCAGAGAAAACCAATGACAAACAACTCGGATGACAAAAGTTTGTAATACAATTAAACACAGGTCATTGTATTTCATATACTTCAAATTCACACAGCAAACACAAAATGGAGCAAGTTAATATACAAAAATATGAATACGGGAGTGAGAATCTATGTATTAATAAATATAAGCTTGCCATGGCCAGTGGCAGTCAATTTTTCCAAGTTACTCAAAGAAGTACCACCTATTTCAAAATCCATTATCATACACCGATATGGTAAAGTAAAGTGAAAATGAAGTCCAACTTTATATGTCCACGGGGCATAGATGAATAACACAAAGTATTGCCCTTAAAAATAAGGGTATTGGATGATGAGGGATTACCTTGAGATAAAGTTTCAAAGGAGAAATAACATCGATCTTAGTTACAACAATTTCAAACAAAGCTCACGAGTATTCATAAGTTGTGAGGATCGTTTTTAATTTTCATTTCAATTAGGGTTTCCCGTTACCTAGAATGCCACATCCACGTTCAACGTTTTATTTTTGAGATAAAATTTTGCGATTGTGATCAAGGGAAAACCAATATAGTTTTGAATTTTTTTTCCTTGAGAGTGTAGAACATTCTCTAGCATTGATTTTACCTTTGATGCAACTAAATCGTATCATCAATGGAAGACAGAACTTTGATTTTAAGAGCTGATAACACAGGATAATATAATTTAGGTGTAATTCGATTTGCATTGCAACAGAAATGTGTTTCAAGTTCGCTGTGAGGTGAAAATTGATTTACAGAACTTCAATGCTTTTGCACTTGACTGAGGCTGAGCTTGATATCAATCGATGACTTTAACTACTAATGGTGAGAGGGAAAATGACATCCCGGGTAGAGCTATAAAGTATCCCGACTATTGATAGAATGAGACAGAACTATATTTGGCTCATGAAGAAGCCCTGATGACAACATTTGTTCAATAAAAAACCATAAACCTAATGTTGTATTCTCCCAACACAAACAGCCATAAACATCAGCAGCAAATCATGGCCCATATTCACAAACATTATCTATTTACCTACCATCAAATTAACATCATATTTCACCCATAACGGCACAAATATGAGACAATTTGATCTCGCGGTGCAGAAGATGCAGGATAATGTGTCGTTGGCATGTGGCCTTGTGGGACGTCAATACCGCTGGCGGCTTTCAATAAAATATCTGTGAAAGATGGTATTTTCTGGTAAGTAATTTCGATAAAAATTTGCATGCGAGTCAAACAGCTGCAGATTAGATTTTCTACTGTTTCTTGGCAACAGAAATCCCAAAGAATGGCTGCTGAAAATCAAAGTCGATTACAATCTTGATGTTTTTTTTTAGACAAGGATGCTGGCAGTGACTGGCTTGTACTTCTTCTTGTTCACTTCTTCTTCTTCTTTATTTCCTGTTCTTCTTCTTCATTCCTTGTTCTTCTTCTTCTTCTTCTTATTCTTTATTCAATTGTTCCTGACACGAGCCGCATTACGGCATCCTTCTTCTGAGATGCCAACGCACCATTCGATTCCAACTCTGCTTAATGATCTATACATGTCTGCCTCTAATGGAATATCTACTGAAAAATTCCTAAGGTCACGTCCTACTTACTTTTACACATAGTGACAGAATGACCAATTCAATACCGCAAATCCACAAGATCAGACCCAAATATCAAGTTAGCTCCAGAATTTTTATCAGGACCTATCTCATCTCATTTGTTCAATTTAGGAGAACATCCGACGATGTCAATAAGTTCTTGTCAAACTTACTTAGACGAGAGATTGTCTATTCCTCGACATGCAAGATATAAGCAATTACCTCCACCAGGCATGGCTCTGCATTCTAATACCCCACACCGGTCGTCCTTACAATGTTCGTAGGAGAACCAGATGGACAGACCTGATGTTATAAAAGACATCCACCTGATCATTGCCCTGAATCCAGGGGTAGATTTCTGAAGTATCTATTGCATTGCTCAGTAGTGGGGAGTGGGCCTTTTCACTGAAGAAACCTGCCTATGCCCCACATTAATTCTGTACATCAAACAACAGATCAGTGACAAGGCGAAGTTTTACTTAGGCGACGTTAGGTTGACATCAGGAGACGGAGGTAAACATCATTAATCCCAATAATCATGCAATATCTTTCCAAGAATCTTTTTTATCACATCTTTATTCCTCAGGCAATGGGCTTTTCCTTAATTTGATGATATCATTATTGACATACTAATTATTCCACTGTAGTTTAGGGAGTATTTTCCACAGTGTCCTATAATCCAGACAGGCAGATTTTATGAGGCTGACTCACAGATAGAGAACCTTTTATAGTGATTGCTTCCACCCTCCATGGAAAAGTACTGCTGTTCCAATGGGGTTATACACACGACTTACTGGCTCATTGCCCCTGTAAATTTTCCAACATTATCATTAGCGACAGCTTGCCGTAGAATAAATTTCACAGCAGTAACATTTGGCGTATGATTGAAATTCTGTGGGTGTTCATTACTCCAAATAATTTATCACGTTACAATGATCAATGACCCATTTCCTGTTTCTTACTCATGATATGTTCCTCTTTGGTTTGTTCACCAAGACCTAGTGCAGCGGTAAGGGGCATTACAGTCACCTGTCCTAGAAAGCTGTTCGAGACAAACAAGCTTTCCCAAAGAACCCACAAAAAGCTACAGCAGTTTGAGACAAGTGTAACCTCCCAAAAGAAACCATAGAAAGCTACAACAGTTTGAGACACGTCGACGTGCAACTTCCCCAAGAACCTACAAGAACGTACAAGCCACAGCCGTTTGAGAAAAATGCAAGCCCAACGACCACATAGAAATCAGCAATGTCCTTCACTAATGCACCCTGTAGTGTCCATGGTGACAAATTACTTAATGTTCAGGCCTACTGCACTGGCTTCCTTCCTTATTCTCTCCAAGACACGATTATATAAAAAATCATCAAACACTGAATCATAGAGAGCAACCATTGAGACAACAGAACATTGCCCACACCTTTCTTGCAAATAAATCTTCGGTTATTATACAGCGATATCTAAGAACATAAAAGGAAACCAATAGAACTGGTCGAGCATTTTCATCCAAACCATCAGCAAACAGTAATCCAATACCACAGAAGTGATATGGTTTCCTATATACCTTGAACTACATGTAAATAGACACTTTGTCCTGCCATTTCCGATATTGCCCCAACAGCACTTGGGTTTAATTCTTTAATGATGACGATGAATGGTGCTGTATCTTGTTTAACCCTCAGAGGCTGGCAAGATCGTTTTTAACCAACTTTGGCGCAGAAAAGAGACAACTGGGTTAACGTTGATGGCCGCAAGGAATGCAGATAAACAATCAACGTGATGTTTTATTGTAGTAAGTTTACCCCAGGCCCAGAGAGGCGACGCCTACGTTTTAATCCAGTACACTGCGATAGTGATACTGATGATAATTCCTCTGCTGCGTTCAGTGATAACTATCAGACAATCTCGTTGTTTGACCAAACAGTCGTCTGCTGGACAACCTCTGCTGTTCCCCACACAGCTTCGTCTTCAGGGTAGTTTGTTCCCGCCAAAATTGTTGTTGCCTGGTCATCATCAGGGATCATAACATACTGGTGGTGATCTGTGCCATTAGAGCCCGAACGAGTTAGAAGTTGAACACATGAACAACCTTCTTGTCAGCAATTCTGTTCGGCTCATGATCTGACTACAAGTTGTTGAAGAGAATCCCATCCACACTACGCCCTAGTCCTCGTCTCTGCTGCCCGGCTCTGCTGCTGCTGCTGATGGTGGTGGTCCAATATGTTAGTAAGCAATTCATCAATTTTTGGAGATGTTTCAAAAACCACAGATTAGCTGAGCGAACCCCGGAGGTGATAAAACTGTCATCTGTTGTATGAAAAAATAAACCACGAGGGAGCTGTACCTCATCTTGTATTCTAGACCACTCTGACGCTCATACTGTAACTTCTTGAGTCGCAACATTTGGTACGAAACGGATACTATATCACTAATCCAGACAGAAATGGGAATATAATGGCGGTGAATACTTAGCATGTCCCAAGTGAATGAAGGAAGTGTGATTTAGAATGTATAGTCTAAGCAAACCTCTCAGCGATTCCTGGAGTAGTCAGTTACAGATGGAGAATGTGTCGAGCAGGACCTGAGATTTTCTTCACACCTCTCTACTACTCCAGTATATACATGAGGAAGAACATGCCCATAAAACCAAATCAGATCTGATTGTCATGTACATGTAATAGGCAATATACACTACTGTGGTCGACCTGGTAGTTGTCACAGAGACCTGCCACTGGGATCTCGCCCGTCGAACACTATCTTATCAAAAGTTCAGTGTGAAGACTTCGATGAGAGGATATCAATTGCCTGCAGTGTGGTCAGCAATGCCGACTGCCACCAACAGGAGAAGCAGGACCCCGGCAATGCCAGACCTCCGTGACCTTCAAACTCCGATTTTCGTTTTTGTTGTACTGATCATTCTAGAATTATGGACGATTGGTTTTGTCATTTGCAGAGCATCCTGAGGTGGTGAGTGATTCTTCGTGCTCGCTCCCTGTGTCACTGCACACACATTTGTGTTCGGTGATGTAGAAAGCAAGCACTGAGAACTACTGATTACCTCATGATGTTGGCAAAGATGCCATCCATGTAAGGAAGCTTCAGTGGGGAAGACAGTCATCAACTACCATTAGAAGCCCTTGGCCTTGGCTGACCGACGGTTCCTTTATCTAACAAGCTCCTCTGTCCCTGACCGATACCTTCTGTGTTGACTCACCATCTCTCAAACTCCGAAGTTGTCAATTTGAAGGTTAAGTTGATACGCCTGCGTGTTAATTCTAAAACCAATTAATCTAAACAACTTGAATGAAATGTAAATGAAAACTTGCATTTGAATGAAAGGGCCAATTAATGAACTGGGTGTGAGGATGGAAAGTACACGAGACATGCCATTGAGCAGTCTGGAGTGATTAGAGTACACACTCAAGTGCTTTTCGTGAGGGTAGGGGACAAATTAGAATCAGCTGGAGCCAAAGAACTTCTGGGTGAACAAATCCATTCACCAACTGTGGGCTCCACTCATTTGCCAGGGTGAGCGCAGTGGTGCGGTGGCACAAGGGCATCAGGCTCGTAGTTGATAGGCCGCCAGTTCGATTTGTGGTCGGGTCGCCACTTTGTTCTTTCAAATACATGTAGTCTAAAAGGATCAAGTGAACGCCGAATGAGCTGAACCATTCCCCACAATGGTTTCTGCAGAGACTAAGAGTAAATATGAAATCGGCCTGATCATGCTAATTGTATTGGATATTAGTCCATAAACCTAAAACCTTTATTTCTTAACTTTCCCAGGGTCCAGGTTACCGTTAACTCAAAGTCAGCAAAGATTAAGACAACATCATTCATCATTATCCTCCCATCATGATTAAAATCCACGTCATCAATTAAATAAGATGATCTCCCATCACCATCTATTTGGTTTAAAATCGAGCTTTTTCTCAAATGATTATCTTGCATCAATCATAACTCTGCCTTGCATCAATCACAAAATCAACATCATCTCGATGGGAGTCAAATACATGTACTGAATTAAGGTGTAATTTAAACCAAGTTTATACATGTTTCAAATTTTGCCATTAGATAAATACTCGTGATATATGATTCTTTGATTCATTTAAATGAAGATTTAAGGAAATGAATAAACCTTTTCCATCTACCAAAGCACAGAGTAGATTGAACGCCAAATACCAGAAATGGCAACTCACTAAGTCAGCTTAGACCGTTTTATT
>NMRB01000019.1:414084-439551 GCA_002633025.1 Notospermus geniculatus | reverse complement strand
CCCCCCCCCCCCCCCTTAAACTCTGGATCTGCCACTGATGTGATGCGGGTTACAATGTACCACTCTGTAGCAAACAAGCTTAAAGGTAATTAAACGGTTCGCTGAGATCATGTGATTCAATATGACAAATCAGAAGGCGTCGTCAAAAATAACCTCAAAAATTTCTCAAAAAATCGTACATGTACGCCTACAATAAAAACTCGAAGCCGGTGAAATAATTCGAATTTCTTTAATCCGGACATGTTTTGACCCCAATTGTTTTGAATAGGCATCAACAGTCAATAAATTACGTGAGAGGAAAAGGGCAAAATTCTGGGACAAAATCGAACAATGCTAAAAGTGTGGTGATTTTAGTGGTGAGAATGCCTGAAGGCCAGCTCAGCAATAGACCTCAATGTTTTCCCAACAGCCTCCAGTGCTTCATACAGCAACCTGCCTCCCAATCTTTGTATTAAAAAAACTTTTCTGCAACGATTTGATTGTTTGAGACGTTATTTTTTTCAACATTCTGTATGAATCACCACCATGATTATCATTTAGAAGCCATTCTCTCACGATGCAATTGACAGGAAAACAAAAAGATGTTTTTCTCAGCATCGGGTCTGCTTCATTAACTCAGGCTTGGTGCATGACAGTCAATATCACTGATTCTATTTCAACAACAGCAAACTCACGAGTCAGGCAATGAGTGTTACATGTAACTAGTATCATTGGTCTTGCTGGCAACACAAAAGGCTGATAAAAAGGAACTTCCATTATCGAACATCTCTACCAATGGGGACACCTCTTTATTCATTTCAACCTCCTTAATGAGGTGTCAAGTCACCGTACTTCATGACTTCCAAATGATATACCGGTACGTACTTTCAATTGTTAACACCCAAATCTCCATTATTTCTTTCAACAAAAGATTGTCTGTAATGGTATTTTTCAGCCGAGTTCCTTTTCCAAAGAACATGAACTAGGGTCAAAATGGCAATTCACGTCCATTCAAACTCCATCCGTCAAGTTGTCAATGTCATCTTGTCCAACCATTCATTGTTTGATTTGAATACTTCCCAATCTCATGGAATCAACACGTAGATTTTTTTTCATTTAGGAAATCGCCAAGAGATTTCTCAAATGTGTCGCAGATGTCCCGGATTCCTCAGATATGATTTCAAAACCCATCATGAAAATTAATGTTTCCATGACGATATGTCTTATTGTCATGCTGTGATGTAATAGGGACGGGTCATTTTCTAGATGTCAATTGGGACGAAATATGGAGGCATTTATTACACTAGTTTGGTAGAAGTAGGTCAGATTGTTAGCAGCCTGAATATCTTTGATTAATAACATCATAACTTTTCGGGTGCTCAAAAAATTCCAGTGCTAATTGAAGCTAAACGATGTGTAAAACGCAAATCAGTCAAAAAACAAATTCAAGGCATCTGCCTTCTGCTGACAAGATAAATACCACCAGGCTAATCACTTATGGCTCCCCCTGGTGTCATTGATCAGAACTTAGTCTTTTATGATTTAATTCATGATCTACTGCGTTATTCTTCACAATATGAGCAAAAATAATCCATCAGCCCCCACACAGAGTCATGTCTGGCTCATGACGAAAATGCTTTGATGAAAATATGTCAGGAAAATTTAATTTCCCTCCCTTTTGATGAAAATTAACGACATCATTGTAAGTTATGAGTGATCGAGAAACGCCGCATAATCTGGTGATTTGATCATACGTCAGCTGCTGCGTTTTAAAAATGTCCCATTATTTTTTGTCAAAGTAAAAATTCAGATTGAAGACGAGATGCACAATGAGGGACTTCCAGCAGGGAAACGCAGCGTGTAACATTGAATCTGCAGTAATACGATGGCAAAAAACAGGAGGAATACAACAATGGTATTCAAAAGAAAACTGTAAGGTTACATTTGTGTTCTGAAATATTAAGGAAAATCTGTCATTTACCAACAGCATATCTCAAACTACATTACATAAGCCTACTCGGTAAACTTTTTGGTTCTTTTCAGATTCATTGGTGTGAAATGTTCACGACCATGTATGGAAGAAAAAATAATCAGAGAATTGCACATTTCAAGCCCTCGGTGGAGTTTTTTTATGGAGAATGGTCTTTTTGGCGATATGAACAACTGTGTAAGCCACTCGATGGAATGAGCACACCGTATCTAACAATGCAATACGCTGAACCAAGCTGTTGAAGGCTTTGTTGTGCAGGCCCGGTGCTTTCATCAACTCTGGCCTCAAGCTTATTTTTCTCTCATTGATGGAATGCATGAAAAACATTTGTCATCTTCATATCATGCGTTCATACAGATCTTGAAGCAGATCACTAAAGTGATAATGAAAAAATTCTACCAAAATCACAACTCCAAGTTGTAAATAAAGAAAACTTCGACAAACTTTGAAAAAATGAAGGCAAAAAGCAGCAAACCACGCAGCAACGAGTATCAGATTAGATTATTAGATTTTATTACCCAGCGGCATTGGTGTAACTCAGTTGTCATTAAAGTTAAATGGGTGATCATTTTACTTCATGACTAAAATGTTGCTGACATCAGAATCATTTGAGTGAGGCAATCATCCCTGACCCTGTAAAACAGCCAGAATACACNCGAGATGCACAATGAGAGACTTCCAGCAGGGAAACGCAGCGTGTAACATTGAATCTGCAGTAATACGATGGCAAAAAACAGGAGGAATACAACAATGGTATTCAAAAGAAAAATGTAAGGTTACATTTGTGTTCTGAAATATTAACGGAAATCTGTCATTTACCAACGGCATATCTCAAACAACATTACATAAGCCTACTCGGTAAAGTTTCTGGTTCTTTTCAGATTCATTGCTGTGAAATGTTCATGACCATGTATGGAAGAAAAAATAATCAGAGAATTGCACATTTCAAGCCCTCAGAGGATTTTTTATGGAGAATGGTCTTTTTGGCGATATGAACAACTGCGTAAGCCACTCGATGGAATGAACACACCGTATCTAACAATGCAATACGCTGAACCAAGCTGTTTAAGGCTTTGTTGTGCAGGCCCGGTGCTTTCATCAACTCTGGCCTCAAGCTTATTTTTCTCTCATTGATGGAATGACATGAAAAACATTTCTCATCTTCATATCATGCGTTCATACAGATCTTGAAGCAGATCACTAAAGTGATAATGAAAAAATTCTATCAAAATCACAACTCCAAGTTGTAAATAAAGAAAACTTTGACAAACTTTGAAAAAATGAAGGCAAAAAGCAGCAAACCACGCAGCAACGAGTATCAGATTAGATTATTAGATTTTATTACCCAGCGGCATTGGTGTAACTCAGTTGTCATTAAAGTTAAATGGGTGATCATTTTACTTCATGACTAAAATGTTGCTGACATCAGAATCATTTGAGTGAGGCAATCATCCCTGACCCTGTAAAACAGCCAGAATACACACATCTTTCGACACGGTACACCACATTATGAAATATTGACAAAATGTCAAAACCCTTATCAGATTTTCACAATGAAACAAGATTAAGAAATGTAACCAAATAACAGTTTATAGAACAATGAGAACTTTTTTGACACATTTCCATTACTTAACGACTGTGTTTGAACCGGTTTTGCCATTTTATTGTTTAAGTGAGGTTATGTGCAGATCATACCTGCTCTAGTACTGTGAGAATATCGTATTTTGAAAACCAGTGGTAGTAATGTTACTGGGGTGGGTATACTAGGGTATTAACTTCAACTCTATGGTCTTTTGTTGGTGAGGATGAGTTTTGTTTTATAGTTTGCCTTTTGGTTGCTGTCTATCCTTTGTGGGTCTTCAAAATTGTCATGGGATCTTTGTTGTGTCATCTTTTATGGGGTCTTTGTTTTGAAGGGTTTGTTCATGTGGTCGTTGACTAGGCGATAAAATGAGGCCGCCCGAAAAGCTAAGGCAATTAGTCCTGCTGACGTAAATGCAACCGTTTGGTGACAACATTTTGGAGGAGTCATGCAGCTAGCTACCAGAAGAACTGAGGCCAAGTTAAACACAAATACCTACTGGATAACCTTGTATCCAACAAGACTAAATTCATCCTCTGCTAAACCCAATAGCCCTACCCACAGCAAAAGGAAAACATCCCTGGTATTACAAAGAAATCTATGCCATTATACTACCTTAACCTGCATTATTGTCCCCAGATTACTGGGGTCTAGAATCCTCCGAGGTGTGTTAGGGCTTAATGGACAAGAGTGAAATTGATCAGGGATAAAACAGCAGTCACGGAATATATCGCAAATCTCCTGGGTTATCATTGCCCCCAAACATAGCTTCAGTTCATATTGGGTAAGCAAACTTCTCAAGAGAGTTGGAAACACAGCCGAGATTGGGCTTTGAACCTAGGCAAATGAGAAAATTACCAAGGTTTGAGACACTGCTAGAAGTCGTTGCCAGTCTCTCAGAAAATACAGAGGATGTGGTTTTCTACAACCGAAATGTTCACTCACTGTTAAACACCATGAGGAAGTACATCAGTTTCTAGTTGAAGTTATTTTTGCATGTAAATCGTGTCAAAAATATTCTCATGCTAACATTCCACCAACAGCAACACACAGTATCTAAAAATCAGAAAAATACTAAAGCTATGATGTCATTTTTAACGCTTTGGTCAAAGAAATCCTGAATTTTTTAAATTCTCGTTTATTTACCATATTCCCTCTGGCTTGAATATAGGATATAAACGGATCAAAGGTATCTTCTTCCATCTTCTTTTGTAAATGGATACCACCTCAAATTCCATTAGCTGAATATTTCCTTTTTATTTCTCGTGCTTGACAAACTCAGTAGCCAGAAACAAGATGTTTTAAGCAGCATTTGCATAAACAAGGGTCTATAGGCCTACCCTATTGGATGATCCGTTGAGTGCTGCGAAACCATGTAGGGATTCTTCTAGAAGAATAGCTTTTCAATTCTTTCCCAGAAGCTAATAATCACAACTGTCTTTTACGGCAACCTCACAAACTGTATTTATACCTGACTTGTGGAAGCGTTTTGACCTGGTTAATCATCAGTGATTTGATAATATTCCATTTCAAAAACAAGTATTAAAGATTCAGACAGTGTCCCAAGATAAAATGATTTCCCTCAACAAAATGTCAGCCACGTTCACCAACTTTCGCCACAACCTCATATATTGAGTACCTCTATGAATATAGAAGGATCGTTAGATTTCAGATTTCAATATTGGAAACCCCAGGGGGAGTTCTGATTGTAGAGCAGGGAAGATAGATTGGTCATACAGTCAATTTCATTGCTGCTTTGGCAAAGAAGGAGGTAGAAGTTGGTGAAGTAAATGGAATTAAATAAGACAGGGGATTCCAATGAAAAAGTAGGTGTTAGACAGACTTGTATCCACTGAACCAGTGAAGCCTGTAGGACTGCATGATATCCATTGCAACTCCATTACGTGTCTCGAAGGGGTAGGCTTAATCTTTTAAAAGAACAAGCCGGTGGGAAAGCTGGAAGCACACAGATGGAAAGCTCAGTCTGATCATCTCCGCAGGCCATGTCACCATCATCACCATCATCAACTATGTGTGCTGGGCTACCTCATCGTTGAATTGCAAGTGTTACTTCCACGAACCACACGATCCCCAATCTATCAGGCATGAATTAGAATGTGTGCGGCAGCTTTAGTAGTGCATGTCAGTATATTATCCTGCCGAATTCGTGTGGTGTGCTCTCGGCATTCGGGGTTGTCAATATACAGCGTGGTGATGACTGCCGACCTTAATATGGAGTTAACAAGCTACAAAGTACTGTACATTGCCTCAATATATCGTCGCTTTCAGCATTGTTAAGTCCAAGCTTTGATCAGATCAATTAATACAACTAATCAAGGGACAAGCTGGAACCTTATTAGCCCTGAATGTTTTAATTACCGAGTATGAATAACAAATCACTCAGCTTCATCGTCGGATTCACCAACGGTTGTCATCTTCTGAACTACAATGCATACAAAGTACAATAACTGACAACGAAGATGAATAAAGCAAATTAGTATCTACGAGAGCTGATAGACCCTTTGCAAGCCAAATATCGAATGTACCAAGAAAGGAACAAAGCAAACTTTAGCCCCTTCAGTACCGATTCCTGTGATACTGGGACAGCGCAGAGTTCCAACAGATCCAAACGTTTGTGTCAAGATTGACGTCATGACACATGTTTTCAAGTGCTTTACAACGTACGTACATGGTGGACGCAGCATTCAAGTGAATCCAAGCAAACAGGCTGTGGCATTGAAATGGTTAAGCAAGAGGCTGAGACACTTGAGATAGAAAGTCAAGAGCATCCAATCGACTTTAACCTTGTACACTCAAGGAGAGCGGATGCTCTCCGCATCAAAAGAAGGAGATTCATTGAAGGATTCACGCACAGCAACTCTGGTAAAGAAATGGTGACACCTCAACATCCGTGCCATCCAGTATGGCTTTTTGCTGATACCTCAGCATCCGTGCCATCCAGAATGGCTTTTTTCACAACAGCACACCACATGAATGTCAATGAAGGACAAGTAAAAAAATCAAAACTTTTGAAATTGATTGCCTTCTACCGAGTTCGTGATCTGATCCAGCGCATTTGAGAGAAAACCATTTCAATGTTTTATAACCATGAAATGGTTCCATTTGAAATGAATGAATCTGGAAGGTGAAAAATGGTTTTATGATGCTTGCTGCAGATCTCAATTAACAGATTAAGTTCTGATGGAGGATGAACAATTCTGTTGATTCAGTTCAGCAATGATAGCAACCTGCGGAAATCCCTTGTCAGCAATCTCAGGAGTGGCATTTCATATGTTGAGGACTCTGTTGTTTTTACCAGCCACACGACGTACCTGAGAGAGTTTTTATGACTCTTAAGACCCCATACTGCACCAGCTGACTGTCAATTTATCAAAGAAGACCAAAATAGATCAGAAAGCAAGCGACTGTACTCAGGAACACCGCGTGACAGGACTTCATTCAAACTGCCATGGTAGACATTTCCATAATCAACCCCCATGGGGTGCGGCATTCCAACCTGTCAACACAAGCCTGCTTTAACAAGATCTCGAGCCAAATCTGTAAACAGACCTGAGCTAAATTTGTGATCTAAAATGACATCCTTTCAAACCAAAAATGGATCTAACAGCTGAGAATGACAAGGGGAAGAAAAGAAATTCCTCCGAAAATACACCTACATGTCCATAAATCTCGATGCGGTCACTGTTTCTCCCGTTTTTGTGCTCTCAACCTTCAGTTTGTTTGGTAGTTGATCGCTACAAACTAATCACTTGTGAAGGATGTGGCGACAAATAGATGTGTTTTCCAACACCCTTCAAACAAAGAACTCGACAAATAACAACATATTTGAATTGTATTCTAGCAAAGGAAGTCAAACTTGAAGCACAAACATTGCTGATGGGAACATCTCTGACACTTGACCAGATGTTCTCTCTTGTCAAACGTGCCAGACCCAAACAAGCGGTGGTATCAGGAGGGGTCCTCGATACACTGCGTACAGAACCTCTTCAACAATAGGAGGGGTGGAAAGTGAGATGTAAGCACTTCATGCAAGAGTAGTTGTATTGTCACCATAATTGGTATGGTCTATTCTGATCACAGTGTTGGGGCAGTTGCATGGTGCTGACTATTCTGTTGCTACCTTGCCTCCTGTATGGTGGGTCATACTTTAAGCAAGCATAATAATCGAGACAGTTTACACACATCCTTTTAGAAAGCAACCAGAGGAAGAAGGCATGCGATAAATTGCATCAGAAGTGGACACACTGGAATATATTCTGCTATCAAGGTTGAGGTAGGACCTGTATCCTTGATTATCTCACAACTACCGCAAACAGAAAACGTTTTCAATAGTTTGTGGATTTACTTGAAAAGGATTGGAATAAGTGTTACTTCCTCTACTCATGCAGGCTTGGACCAGGTACCAGGGCAACCCAAGCTCCTGAAGTGGAAGATCACATTGTGAACATCAAGCTCGAATTGCCTTGGAGTTGAAGAAGAATACACTTCTATACAGGTAAGCTTGTCAATTTTGGGGAGTTAGGAATATCATCCCCTCCCAAAATACCCTATCATTTACATTTGTAGCAAAGATTATAGATAGGGTTGATGAGTATGGATTTCCTTAGGTTATCTGATCGAGCAAGCAAGTCTCCATGGACTTTCATGAAGAGAGCATCAAATCATACATCAATGCCACCGGATGATGAGTGGTTCTCTTTTTAAGCCACTATGTCTCAAAAGACTTTCATAAGAGAGCATCAAGGCCATCGGATGATGAGTATAATGTTTCATTTAGGCCACCTGGTCAACTACGGATTCCCCATGGAATCCCAGGAGAGAGTATTCAGTCATTGACCAAGGCCATTGCTTGGCGCTGATTAAGACATCAGACATTTGTCACAACACCCACACTCATGGGAATAATGCTGATGCTGTGATGAATATATTGACATCCGACAAAACTTCCTGATCAGTTGATCAGAAGTCTATCACGCGATAGCCATTGTTTGGCTCTTCGCCAGCCAGGCTGGTTCACATTCTTCAGGAGCTGCCAATGTCTGACAGCTATATTTTTGACATCGAGTCTTTATGCCTCCTCTTCAGTGGTGAGTTAGTCAAACCACAAAGGTCCACCAAACAGCACCACTATTTGTTATCCAACGGTCAAGAAAGTCGAGCTGTATCACTGGCAATTTTTCCATGCCCCTACAACTCCCGTTATTCTTGACGAATTTGGTGCCAAGGAAAGAAGGTTCTTTTGGTACCATGCTTCTGGCCATCACGCTGGTGATCAGACTACAGTGGCCCAGGTGAAGTGCCTCAGACAATATGATGCCTGATAACACAAGTTGCCTAATCAAGATGCTTCATATATACAGTCACCTGAGAAGGCATACCGTTATGTTAGCTCAGATGGGGCATGGTGGGTCTTCTGATGGACAGCACTGGAGACCTCCACCACTCTAACAACATCTCAAGTTGCATCTAAAAACCCCTGTACATGTACCTTGATTCTTTTATGAATCAGAGGATCATTATTGACAGAAATGACATGAAAAATGATGAATATTGCGAAGAGAATCCAACAGGGTTTGGATTCTAGGGTTTCTTTGAGTAAGCTAGTTCCTCTGACAGATCACAGAAGAAAACGACAAGACTTGCTTTTTTCTATCTTCCTTGAGAGAGCCACTTGGTTTGTCATGCCGAAGGCCAAATGATGACAGAATACAAATAGAATTCTGGTATCAGTTTTTCACTACCATGTCGATGGTCTTGCTTGAGGAAGACATGTAATGAGAGGTGTGACAGCGAGGGTTCTCAATGAAGAAATCTTCCATCTAACACCTGTTGATACAGGAGTTGTGCCATCATCACCTGAGGTTGACACTACCGGGTAGCAATGTCATCGTGTTACACTGGTATTATGAGCAGAATGATATGTCATAATATCGGTAACCATTGTTACGCAAGTGTCATGAGAAGACCGATATGTCAGAACACTCAAGACTCCTGATAGTTCAGAAGTGCCTGATACTTTGTGTTTATCACTTCCGCTTAGAAAGCGGCAGGTCCCGGGTTCGAAACCCGCCCGAACCAAATGGGATCACCTATCCCTCGCTCTTCGCCGTCCATCGTATGGGACGGTAAGTCATGGTGACGTGTACCTTGTGCCTTTGTCCAATATGTCCAGGTTAGGAACATGAGTTGCTTGAAACAGTCTCTTCCATATACTTACCAGGGCCAATAATGCTTACGATAATAGCCTACTGTAAACACAGTGAATGATGATAGGCCATTACCAACCTGAGACAGCCAAGGCCATGATGGGACACTGAAAAAAATTCATTTACCCCTGCAAATGGTTCCTTCACTGAGTTAAACCAACGACAATCGTAGAGAGCGGAGAATTTCAAAACAAATCTGTGGAACTTCAATGAACAGATGACAACATTGAGGCCACCTCCACCACGTGTAACACCTTCCTCTCTCGCAGTAAGATCCACGACTCTGCTGAGAACCACCAACGATCTCACCAGAACGCCACGCAGAGAGCTAACGAGTGAATTATTCATGTGTGCCTCGACATATAATGGCATTGTGCCGTGTCATGGATTTAGTTCAGCCTAGAAATGGGCGAGACATGATCAAGAGGATATAAGTGAACATTGGAAATCACTAGGAAATTGTAAGTTCTCTTCTGCTTGGGTTATTATTGAGATAATTCTGACTAATCTGATAGAGTGTCATGGATTTTAACCAATTGTCAGGGATATTTTGGAATCTCTCTCAGAAATCTGCTGGTGTTTTCTCAATGAAGGTACATGCACGTTGTCCATGTTAAGTAACGGGCAGCATGGGTGTGATTACAGCCTTGGGATTCAATACAATGGGATGTTACTATCAATAGTAAGTAGGGTGTTGTCATTCAATGGTGTGTCCTGCAGTCTTCGGCAAGCGTAGCATTCTACGCAGCACAAAATCGCAGTTACATGTATTATCCAGGTTATGTCGAGGATCAGTTGTTGACACCAGCGTAAGAGCATGCCCATCAGCAATTTGGAGGTGTGCCAACAACTCAATTTATATTGAGACACTTAAAGGAAGGAGGGAAGAGAAGGCAGCCAATATTCGATAACATTTTGTTGTAGCTAAATGTTATCTTCTGTTTCGATTTCATTATCTTGACTTCACAAATCTGTAGACAATATTGGACAATTTCACATCGGGCAGGGTGAACTTATAATCATCTTCACTCTCTCACATGGTCAAACTGAGAATCGAACCCAAACCCTTTGATGTGATAGGCCCTACTGCACCATGTTCCAAGAGAGATGGCATTGTCACCTGCTTACATCAACGGTTTTAGGAGCTTTCTTGGCTAGACCAAATGGTGAACACAATATGGCCTATAGGCCCCCTGGCAGGCATGGCAGATCATGAGATGGTGGAAAACCATCTCAACTTGGAGTAAATAACAAAGTTACCACACCAAAAACTGTTTACAAGGGATCACAGGTATAAAATAGTGATGAGAATCGACTTTTGATGCAATATAAGCGTGTTTCTGTGTGTAAATTGCAAGAAAAAGTTGGTGGATGAGTCTAAGTGGCAAACTATTCATGCCATTTTTTGTAATGGTCACAGGTTTTACGCTGACCAATTCCACCCAGGCCGGGGACTCACCACCATTGCCGGAGACTGCCCCACATTGACATGATTGAGACTTGTACAGATCTCCCAGTACCATTCTAGCGTCATCATGAAATATTACAAGATTTCCCATTACCGGTATGGTGCCTTGCCCTTTCTCATTGTCATTCTGGTGTCATAGACACTGGCAGGGCAGTGTTCTCTTGGTACCTGTTCAGTGTCTTCTTCATCCCAGTATCATTTTGGTGGGACACTGCGATGCCAGTCGCCACCAGTGTGTTTTTAGGTGAGGATTATTGTCCCTGGCTGCTTTCCAACTTCCTGCGTGGGGAGCAGCAGACTTACTGCTGCTGGAGATTAGCTAGGCGTTTTACCTACACAATCAGAGTTGCCATCCCTGCCAGCGAGAAAGCATTAATGAGCTGGCAAAGGAAAGGCATAATGTGGCATAAAGGCCCAAACCGAGTCTAATAATACAGTGGCAATTAGCAACCATGGGCCTTCTGCCTACTAGTTCAATACTTCAGCTCCAAAAATTGGTGAAAAGAGAAAATAGTTTATATTTACTATCAAATTTTATGACGCAGGGAGCAACGGCTTTTCAATGAAGTGTGTGGAGTACATCTCCCACTTCCAAAAAACCCTTCAAAGTAATTCACTGGACTACTTTAATGTGCAGGCTTTTAATTAAAAGTAGCCACTCAACACTTGATTAAATTTCATAAATGATTGAGATGAAGTGATTTGAACCTACAAATTATGATCGTGACGAGGAATAGAGCGTGTGAATGTTTGCCAGACTTTGGTAATCATGAAAGCCACATCTCACCATTTTAATTATCTTTACCAATTACAACACTTAAAGAACAGTTCTTAACTGTGTAGGCTGCAGTTCAATCTTCAGAAGATAAAGTTTTCAAGTTTCAACTTATTGACTCAGAAACTTCATTGGTGCGATGAGATGTCATCACCAAGAGACTCTTTTCGGGATCTCGTGTTCTTTATTCCAGACTACTTTGGGCATAAAATAATCTGAACTTAGATTCATCACAGGTGACACTGACAGGTCCTGATGTTGGATATTCCTTTTGATGAAACAGAGGGAGGTGCCAGAGTCGTTACTCCGGTTGATGAAATAGGAGACAAACGACCTGGACAACTTGGGGGGGGGGCAGCACACTGTACGACATGTCGGATAGGGGGACCACAGGTTTGAGGTCACTCCAAGGATATTCCTTCCTTGATTCTGATCCACTCTTCTGAGAGCTGGTGCAACAACAGCCAGTATTTCGGTCAGTGTTTCCTCTTATTGTATTTCAGTATTTTCTATTTCCTTTTATTTTTGGGGAAACACTGGTAGACAGTCCAACAGGATTTTTGTCTGTCCCCTATTTCCAAGTTGCAGCTAATTCCATCAGACATGTCAGACAATACATGAAAAAGAAGGGGAACATGCACTCACAGATGGTGAGAACATTTAAAAACGCCACGCGTATGTGAGAGCCTCTACCAGGCCTATCACCGTCAACCAAGGACAGATCTAACGTCATTTGTCAAAACGAAGAAGCTCTCCAGGAGCAAGGCAAACTTTCCTCAGATATCACGCTTATCAGATGATGCCTACAGGTTGATGATAAAAACTCGCAACTATTATGCTGATCTAATAGCATTTGAATGAACTAACAATTGATTCATCCTCCTCATTCTGAAAGTAAATATTAGTTCTGCATAACAGATGAGGCCCTGAAGGTATCGGTGAAAAATACAACGGTGCCTGCATTGAAAATTACAAGGTATATAACGGGAAGAAAAAAGGCAAAGGTTTTGTAAAGTGAAGGATGAGAAGCTCATACCGTTGAACTCATTAATGGATGACATTTTTACTTTTTGTTGTCAATTAAGATGGAAACATTATTATTGGCACGATACAAAGCATTTATAGTTTCCTTTAATAATGAACCTCTCAGTGCCTAAGGAGAGATGAATGCACAGGAGATGCATCCAACACAATCATTACTCTCCTGTTCTTAACACCACTCCCCTCCCCTCAAGCTATCAACCTTTGCCAACAGTTCATGTTGTGTGCATTCCTCTAAGCACAAAATGACAAGTATTAGTATTTTTACTTGCTCTCAAGTTATCGGTGTCATCCACTTAAATGCCTCTTGTTGGCTCAAGTTTTGTCACATTTCCAATAGGATTTGGACTTGACTGCACTCAGTAAAACCGACCCACGAACCGCTTACGACTACTCTCTGAGAAAGGAGAATTATCGGCATGTTTTTGTGGAAAACGTGGGTTGAGCTGGCCTGGGCATGGGAACTTTGTGTACACAGCAAACTTACACTACGCCTGAGATATCATCTCAGTGTGATCACCTCACTGAAATGGCCTGGCAGCATACATACAAAGTCATGCCTTTGAGTGTGAGATTGGAAATCATCTGTGTGCAGTGCTGCGGACAGAGAACTCACAGGGATGAGCTAACATATGACATGGCCCAGAGAGATGTCCTCGCTGAGATTTCGTATGTGTGCTTTGATATCGGGCCTTTGGTGCAATATACACTTGACAAAAGTAGAGTGTCCAACTTTGAGAGAGATGACACCTATAATTCACCAAACACAGGAAAGCTGTTTCTTTTCACATAATCCTGGACGGTTCCAGGACACTTCCTTCATGAAAAATTCTCTATAAGCAGCATTATCGTTCTCCCTGTAAGCCAAACTCTTAAGGTGCTCTTCCACGTGACGTTTTCTTGTTCAAGATGGCTCCCAATTGGCAATTTACCATTGATGGATCCTTAATAGTGACACAAACGACTGCCCGAGCTCTCTACGGCTGAATTTCTCACAGAAAGTCAACTTGCATGCAGCAACTTTAATTCCTCTTCAGACTAAAACCGAAATTTTATTCCTTTCTGAGAGCAAATTGTCATGTTCACTTCAGCATCACTTCCAACTTAACATTGTGGTTTATTAGTTCAAAACGCAAGAAAACGGGCAGTCAATTTCAAAACCTAATAAAAGAACATTCTTATTCACAGTTTTAAACTTTGAAAACAAGTGCTTTAATTTGAATTCATCTTTATACCACAGCATTATTACATGCTAAGGAGATAAGTGTACATTGGATGGGAGTTGATGTATCTAGCTCACAGCCAAGTCTGGGCGTCAAGGATGGGGTGGAATTCTACAACCAGCTAAAACTATGGTAAAAGTCATCAAGACTGGTAAAGGCAGTCGGTCATGGAGTTTCATAAAGCAGGAAACTTCATTGAGATTTTTAAAATAACTCCCAGATCTTATTTGGGTACAGCGATGCAAAGGTAGAGTAAATTCCTTATGAGATTTAAGCCACATACACATGCTATAGTATTGATCAACTTCATGTTGATACAAGCACCGACTCCTTTTTTCCATTATTTTCAAGCCCACTCACACCTAAGTACCACTTCATAATATTCTGAACGTTGTCTCACAATAATCAATACCAGATATATTCATATCCCATAATTCTGGCCCTGTGCTGGACAATAAGACTACGGTGCAGGATAACAATAACTTGTTTTCTATGTCAACTAATTCTCTACTCGGGGACTTGAATGAATATTTCGTTCATAATGCACATGGAACTGTGTACTACAGTCATGTTCAGTGACGGTCTGCCAAGAATTGCTGGGCTGAGTGCATGAAATCACGGAACAGAAACGCAAGCTGAGCACCAAATACAACGCCGTATAGCTCTATAGAAATGAAACGGTCCATGGACCATGTGCTCACCCGTTTGGACAAAATAGTGTAATGACAGAGAGAGGTACATGTATGAGCAGTCTGGGTCAAGTCATTCCCAAGTTGCAGGACTTCAATGATTTTTGGGTTATGCCACCTGGCGGCCATATTGGATGTCCGATGGGGCCGAAACTCAGTATTTTTGAAGGTACCCCTCTAATACACGTTTATGCAAGATATGAAGGCGCTCGGTGAAATAATGAAGAACTGTGGCGGGTTCGTTACTTTTGTAGAACTTTGACCTCTGCGACCTTGAAAAGTAGGTCAAATCAAAAACCCGTTACATATGTTATGTATCCTAATTAGATACACCTATGATAAAAATTTGGAGATGATCCAGTCATTAGTTCAGGAGTTATTGCACTTTTTGTGGTTTTGGTTTTGGCCACCTGGAGGCCAAGCCGAGAATCGAATCGGACCGAAACTTGGTGTTATAAGTCATCTGACCTAGGGGTATAAAATGTACCAAGTTTCAGATCAATAGCTCCAGTGGTTACGAAACGTGCCCTGCTAATGGACGACGACGGACGCTGCGCCACGACGAAAGCTCACGGGTGAGCTAACAATGGGCAAATTTAGCAAACAGTAGAAGGACACCAGAGAGCCAGCACAAAAGTTGCAGTACCAAAGACAGTTGGCCTCTCGATCATATGAAGGGTCCCACCGGGGATTGAACCCAGAACATCGGAGGTGACAGTTCTGATGTTTCCACTGCACCAATCTGACTACAGCCCAAAATGTGGTATTCTCAGTGGTATTGCTTTGCCTCGCAAAATGTGAAAGTGCTTGTCAAACGATTAGAGACAACATGTAAAAACTCCTGTAAATGTTCACAGGCTGCAGTTTTATATCGGGATTGCATAAACAATTCACCAGGCCATTAGTTCGCGATATTGAAGTTCAAAAGAACTTTAGATATTGATTTTGGCTCCGTTTGCTTTCAATGATAAGTGATTTAAAAACAGTTGAAGGGACAAATGTATACTATTTCAAATATAACACACTTCAACCAGCTTGGCAAAACTATTTCGGGTCTTAAAGAAGGGGACAACTCTGGTTGGGAGTTGGAAAAGTTGTCAGATCAAGTTAATCTGGACTTGTTGGGGAAAAAACAACTATAACAAACAGGTTTGAAATTAAAATACGAACTTGATAAAAGGAGATATTTCATGACATGCTTTGACCAAAGGCAGCTGCTAGCCTGTGCAATATCATGCTAGCCTATGCAATATGGCAGCTTGCTCAGATTTCAGAACCATCATGAAGAGGTCACTGAATAGACATCCGTGGACTGACATATAAAGCCAAACTATATTTGGAGAAGGTATACGTGACGGCAGCCATGTTTTCATTCTGATATTCATGTTTCAATTTGGAGGGTGGAGTTTAAATCATTCTCTCACATTGAATACATGAACAACATAAACATATTCAATTCTATCCTGTTCAGTGATTTTCAACAGCGTAAACAGCAGCTCATTGAAAGAAAAAAACACCTCCAATAACATCATTATCACAGTCAGTCTATTGATGTTCTACTAACAACCTTGTATCTTGTGCAATTAGTTATGAAATCAATTTAGCGTGAAATAGCATACACAACCTTGCCGTAAGGGAGAACCAACTCTAGGCAATGTTAGTTTGATAAACCGGAACTGAACTTTTAAGGGAAAAGCATGATAATTCACTAAGTAGTCTTTTCATAGCGTGTTCTACAAAATGGCAAATACAATGTAAGGCTTCGGAGAGAGACTGTTGGCAAGATCAACACATAATGTATACAGGAAATGTACAGAATAAAGTAGGCAGAGTAAAGGTGAATCTGATTTCTAGATGAGTTTGTGGGCAAAGCTCAAATGGTCGAATGGAAAAAGTAGGTCTTGGTAAGAAGGCAAACCTCGTCAGTGTTAGCTTCAATGGGTAAGGCTACAATTCAAAGGCACACTTCCACAACCAACACAGCATAGATATTCACACAGACATAGGCTACCTAAATCACCAAAATTTGATTATCCCCAGTTCTCATACATCTATGATAATGCCAGTCCTTGGGGTTGGAGTGGCTGGGTACTAATAGTGGCCACAGGCAAATGAATTAGGTGAGTTACTATGGAAGTTATCGAAGGGAAGCCTTGGGTGGGAAGCTAACCAGTGGTCTGAGGTGATTTGAGACTGTATCATTTCGGATACTTGGGTGAACATGTTTCAGTTTACCGCCACAGTCGAAACATGTCGTCAACTCAATGAACACAAATGTCACACACTGGGCATTTAATAAAAGACAGTTGCAGAACGCAATAACCACCATGTGTGGATCATACACTATATTCTTTTTCATGGATAGATGGCGTTATAACCAAAGATATCATAGATACCATGTTCCCAGATAAAACTGCGTCATTTGTCATGAATGATGTTAAAGTACAAAAGAGTTGAGAAAACGAGGTTTGGATTTTGTAATGCAACGCCTATTAATTGTAACCATCAGTAGTGCATGTACCCCCAAGTATCCGAAATGATGTTGCAGGACTACACTGCAGCTCTGCGCCAATTTGGCATGCATAACCAAAGTAGTGAGGGTTTGTAGAGCATGAATAAACTGTATAAAACACAATCGATGTCTTGTTTTAACGAATTCATCGCCATATGTGTCGAGATAGCTTCAACATCACCAAGGTACAAGTCGAACCCGGTGCTGGTTCCTGCTACAGACCTGTCGAGCACGCTTTTTCGAAGTGCCAGATGAGATGACCTGGTACCTGCTGCACAAAGACCACCTTTCCAACAACAAGCCACAGCCACAACGGTCCTAGTCAGGACCAAAACGGCTCTTCTAAGGGCCCCAAACTATTTAAAGCGACCGATCTGACCAGTGTTATTGCTTGTTACGCCACTGACGTGGTAGCAAATGATGTCATTTGAATTTCCCGCGCAAAGAGCGCCCTCTTTTGGTCATCTAATGAACCACAACAACGCCATCTATTGATCACAGTTCGAACCCTCTATTTGTTGACATGTTACCATGACAACCGTCACGTTGCTCCTTTCGTTTCTAATAATAGCTATTGTCCCAATAACAATAGAATTCCTTTGGCCTATTGTTCTCAAGAACAATAGACTTCCTTTGTTCTTTTGTCAGCTTGACCTACTTGTGTCAACAACCGGAAGTGACGTCATTGCACCCCCTCACTGCACCCCTCACCAGAGGTGCGAAATTGACTTCCTATACTACTACCATCATCTTGTGTGTCGTTTTTTGTGTTTCTATTTTGGATAAAGCTTATATTACATTATCATTATGTTCTACGTATGGTTGTGTCCTAGCATCTTGATGAGAGAGAGAGGTCCTCCAAGTCAATTGAGGAGAGGGGATAAACCCTGACAATGATTTAAAAAATATTGAATTGAGAACCGAGCGCCAAATTCAGCATTATTGGTTCTGATATTATTGGCCCTGACAATGATGAGCCTTGTAGACCCCGACAGATTACCAGATAAGACGTCCCACCTCTTCCCCATCATCATTAGGCCTAATTGTCCCCGTATCACAGGATAATGACCTGATATGACCTGCCCATAAGCAGACAATGTAATAAAGACATAATCAGATGCTTTCTTGAGCCAAGATCTTATCCTAGCAGAGGAGGCGTCTAGAGCAGTCCATCGGGGCTAATCGATAGCATTCATAGTGTACATAGATATAATGGACAGAATTCCACCAGGATATCATAATTGTGTTATCACATGATTGGGGGTTTCTCCCATAGTGAGCATGGATGGTGTGAATTGATTCACACTCACATACTAGAGGGCGTAATTTGTTCATGTCTGGGGTGAATACTCTGGAGAATATAACTGGAAGCTCTGAATTCTGATGCAAGATGGAGGCTGAACACTCCCTCTTTTGGGACACATGTGTGAAGACCAATCTGTATTAAGGACACCATACACCAGGGTCCACATTCATTAAATTAAGCATGCTAGCTTAGTTGCGAGTGCTGTACATTGGCCTGTACAAACTGGGTAACTCAGTTTGTAACTAAGCCTAGCAAGGTTTTATGAACATGCCCCCTGGATTTATATCCAGACAAAAAGGAGAAACACGGTTGTGTCCACATCCCCTCAAATCCAGAGCCTATATTCATAAAACCTTGCTAGCTTAGTTGGCTTCTAGTTGTGTACATTGGCCTGTACAAATTGGGCACATCAGCAAGTAACCCCAAAAGGAGGTGGCCTCAACTGCACTACAGTTATAATTTTCAATAGGTTTATGGTAGATATCATTAATGGAATGAATGGGTGAACTTTCCAAACTATTTATTGAGTTGATTAAAGTTCCTGAGGGTAACGATTCCTCGTTCATCAAGATCAAAATAGTGAAAAAGTCAATATCGAAATCACCGATCATGAAAGAACCAACAAAATGTCCTCCTGTGTTCTCATCCATCAGAGTATAATGATAGCCCTGCATGTAAGGATATCATGTAATTATTGACATGAGGGTAACCAGAGTCCCTGGTGGGGATCTAGGCGACTCCACCTCTGATGATCGATAGTTGGATTAATTCATGGTCACAGTCATTGTGAACAGGCAAGTGAATTCCTTAGAAATTGGCACACCATGTGTCTTGGTTGGATAGTGGATGTTGTCAAAAAGTGCTTGTATGAGGGTAACCAAATTTATGTATGAAATGGCTAATTGGAAGCCATTCCAACAAATGTTCTCACACCTGCTGTATAGTGATGGCGATTGAAGTTGTCACCATGTGCCTATATAATAATGAGAGTGTTGACACAGAAGCAACTTCCAAGGCTAGGTCTTGTCATTGGCTGGTATTTATAAAATTAGGGCATGCTTTTACTCAAAATTTGCACAGCAATATGCAATGTAAAATGTATATTACAAAACCTTAACCTTAAGGAAAAGCATTTGCTATATTTTATAAATATCAGCCACTTTTTTTATCTGTATAACTTGTTCTTAAAGAGGTATTAGTAAGTAATAGCAACTTTCAACACATATCTTTCATGCAGAATACACCACTTATGTGACAATGGTTATTTAAGTAACTTTCAAGGCTCCGTCTCGTCGTTATCTGCACAGTTCGTTCTTGAGGGCATTTCAGAACAGCCTACTGTAAGAGCAATTTTCAACACTTATCTTTCCGACTCTTAGGAACAGACTGGTTTAGCTGTCATAATCAGAGGCAATTCAGAAAAGTATGATAGCTGCAGTTACCAACGTAATTTCTTTCTTACATAAACACAGAAGAACTGGCGTCTCCTGTGTAACCCACGCTGTCAAACACAGTTGGCTTTCTACCATGAGATGTGCGGCTGCCACTGGAAGCTGAACCACACCAATGTTTCTACTTGGAGTGATAATCTTTTCCTGGTGTCAGCAAGGCAACTAACACAATGAGAAGCCGAACAAAATGGCTTTTAACATCCAACCTGAGCTTCTTTGACATTTGACATCTTGGATACATAAGGAGCATTCAACTTCTTCAAATAAAATTGAAGAGATTGCAGTTCAAATTACTTACCGAGATTTGCTTTCCAAAGCTTTCAGGTAATCATTATCAAAACCTCATGACAGCTGATAATAGTGTCAAAATTGTTTCAGCATCAGCAAGCAGCCATATGAAAGGGTGATTTCAATGATGGGGAAGAAACTCTGGCTCTCGATGAGGTTGTTTTAATTCCCTTGGGTGTGAGCTAATTGCATGCCTGCTGGCAGCTGACATTAAGAAGAATACGCAAGGTCGATGGAAACTCTGAGCTATATACTACAGTTGAATATAACTTAAATTGGATGGGAAATAAGCTAATCTATTAAACAGAAATGTATCATTATTTGTAAGCAGTAGATGAGAACAAAACGGAAGCCAGCATTGGAGGTTGATTACAAGCCATCAACTACCTGTATATCAACATTGGTTGCTGTTACAGAGTGTCGTTGAATATGACCAGAAATATTTACGGTATGGCACTAAAAAGCACAAAACATTGTGATTCTTATTGTGAGGCAGGAGGACACTGGAATCCTCAAATCCTCCTACCCAGTCAAACAATCCTAACTACTCTATCACATGAGGTCCTAGCCACTCCATCACATTAAGAGTGGGTACGACCAGCAAGTAAACAAACATATACTCAGATTGCCAGGCAAAGAGGGTACCAGAGAGCAATGGACAACCTACAAGTACAACTCAGAGGTGATAGTTGCAAATGTGTTGTATCACTAATACCCATCCACCGACTTGCAATGTTCTTTCTTAACTTTGCTACAATAGTGGCAAATAAAGAAACTCCTCATTGGCTATTAAAGTTGCCGTTCCTATCAGACAGGAACGCTAGACTACGCCACTCAAAACAACCTTTGGTTCTTCAGGTGGGACATGTCTACTCTAAGATGTCTTTACCAATGCACTTTGACTTCCTCTCTAAGAAATTCCTTCCACGCCACCCAATGTCTCTTGCTTAGTCAGACCGACAATGCAGACTACTTCATCATGCCCTTGAATACCGTTGTTGGTTTTTTCTCTCTGGCATGATAACAGCCCAGTCTCCTTAGGTCCATAAAGACCTTCCTAATAGAGGCACTGGAGTGCATGTTCATGGCAATGTCATTAGTTACCAACAAGCAACGTGTTTCTTTTTTATGTCCTGTCTTGTGGGCTGTTCATTATTCCCGATGACTGCCTATAGTCACGAGAAAGGACGCCTCGGTATCACACGTCTATGAACACCAGTATAACAAGAACAAGAACATATACAGATATTGATGTATTGGATTTGAAGAAGAAACCGTTCAGGTTGGTCATGCGGCTCACAGACAAATAAAAGCAATTGAGGCGCAAGTAATTAACGACAGACGATTAAGAGACATTTTGTTATAAACTGATACCTCTGATCACGTGGATGCAGCCTTGCAGCCTTGAATTGAACACACAAACCTAAAGGTGCGTGACTGGCAGCAATTTTTGCAAAGTTCTCCCATTTTGCCCATTCCCAAATTGCACCCTGATACAAACTCTATTACTAGCCCTTACCCTACCTCAATCCTGACCACTAGATGGGCAACTGGGAAAGGGCGAAATGGGAAGACAGCAACACATACAGCAAAGACTGATGCTGTACTCTCAAATAAAAGGCTTCTGGACGCCACTACGATGTCATACCGTGTTACCCTTCTTTACACAGATAAAGGCTTACCTGAAACGATAAAGTGAAACATATGGTCAAAAGAGCATATTAAAAAGGCAATGAAAAATAAACCCTCCCACTAAAGAACACTGCAGAGTGTCTCTTAGGTCTGGTACTGGAGATCCCATACTGCAAGTCAGCAGCCCCAGCTTCTTCGTCTGCCATACTGAAATTGGACTGTACACCTCTTTCCTTCACTCCAACTTTTCTCAAGTTGCCTTCGTTCAGTCGTAATGTTTCATCTGCTCTGTCCGGAGCACCTCATGGTTCGTTTTGCTCTGTAGAATCTCTTTTTCCCATGCAGCTTGCGAACAGCAAATCGGAAATCTGGTTGGCCCTGATTATATTGTGAATGAGCTGCATTCGGAACATGATGTCGTATCAGACGAGAAATTGAAGTCCTTCCTCACATGCGTTACAAAAGAGTCACACTGTAACTTACTTGACACACCTCGCTAGGTAGAGAAACCCCAGCAGGTGGAGGTGCTAATCAAAAGATCCTCTCAAAGCTCTGACAGACCAACATGTGATGAGATTAAACGAGTAATGTTATAAGAGACTGACACCCTGATGTATCAGAGACAAGTTGATTGGTGACATCAAGATCAAATATCTGAGAGAGACAGGAGAGAAACAAAACATCACTCCTGTCACCTTACTAACGAAGACAATCTTCTCATATCACCAGATCACTTCTATATTAGATAGACGAACAATCAGATCATAGCTATTTAACATCAAGCTCAAAGATCCAACGGCTGAGTTTGTGATGAGATTACTCTGACTTCACAATCACAGTCATGACATCTAGGAGCCAAATTATTAGCAAAGGATGGAGCTCCTTCTCTTCAAGAAGGTGGACCTCCCACCCTTAGTAAACTTCTCCTTTCCCCCACCCAACAGACCCCTTTTCATTCCCTTCTTGCACTCCGGGCCATTCTTCTGAATGTCAGCGTCTAATTGGTAGAATGTCACCAAGCCACGAGGCCAGTCAAAATATTTGAGATAAGATGGAATAGAATTATTCACAATCTATCTCAAAGAAGTCTGGGAGCCATATGACTTCATCTATTTCACATAACATCGTTTCATATAGAAATATGTTGTAAGATTTCACCACAGATGTCTCACCTGCTGAATGTGGGCATGAGAACCTGTTTCCAGACATACCACTGACCAGCCAGGGAAACCATAATCAAATCNAAAGTCCAGGACAATCACCTTTTCAATAAAACTTTTGTTCCTGGGCCCATATTCATAAAACGACTAAGTCTAAGTGTGACACTTACCCTTTGATCGACGCAGAAGATAAATATCACACTTTGACTTACATGTAAGTGTGTTTATGGGCCCACTCCAGGATACTTCTGTCTTTGATTTGCTGTGAGCTCCCAAGTCCAGGACAATCACACCTTTCCATGGACCCTTGTTTAGTGATTCACCTCCTAAAATATGATCTTGATGTTGGGTCAAGACCAATCCAAAAAGTTCGTGACACCTGTGAATGGACAGCCAACCACTGAGATGGCAACATACCAACTAACAGCCGTGGTTACTTAAATCTTTCATGCAAAGCCCACTCAGTCTTGAAAATAACTAAACCAAAGCTTTTAGGCATCAAATATTCATGACAACTACTTAGTGTCAGAAGTACATTGCAAGCCGATATGTATAGTCACATCAGCAGGTGATCAGCCTTAAAGATTTCAGTATAATATTAGAATGACTTCATTGAAACCATGACATAGGGTGTGAACTTGGAGAATTATTTTGCACACTGCAACTGATCGAAGTCAGTCTTCCTACCACTGAGAGCTCACTCTGAACTTCTATTGGAGCAGCTTGCATTCAGCCTAGCAACTCCAGCCTATCTGCCTGCCTCTCTCATCTCACACCTTGCACATTTGGGAGCATAATTGGTCTCATTAGGCATCATTATACCTGGGAATATCGGGCTGGCCTTGATAAGGATCCCAATAGGGTTATGAGATCTTACAGGTTGCTTGTTCAAGCCTAAACTGTGATAGTCGATGATGTACATGACTATCTCTTGGCTTCCTGATGAAGTCGCTTTCCGTTGCCTGTTCTTCAATGCCCAGCTTTTCTCCAGGAGTTACCTACAGCACCAGTGTGGATGACCCAGTTTTTCTCCAGGAATTACCAAGAGCTCCAGTGTGGATGACCCAGTTTTCCTCCAGGAATTACGACAGTGCCAGTATGGATGAGTGAGCCTTTCTCAGGACATCCAACAACTCCAGAGTGGATGACGAAATCACGAAATCATCCTGGTTTTTCAGGAGCAGTGACGAGAGTATTTCATCACCATTTTTGTAATCATGCCAGAAAACTTCTGAAGCTTGCAGTTACGACCAAGATAGAAAAAGTCTTGGATAGGAATAAGTCCACCTCAGATTAGCCATCTAAACGTTTTTAAACAAATGAGCTTTCATATTGGTATTACCAGAAATATATCACATTTCTGGTATCACACAACTATTTGTACAAGTGGGGAAACAAAGTTGATGTATTATTCCATTAAAAATTTACACGTTCCATTCTGTTCATATTGCTGGTGTCAGTGATCAAACATACGGATGGCGGGATAAAATGTCAGGTCCTCCAAGTTCTCCCCAGTGATGAGAAAGAGTAGAGATGTTTTCACCAGTGACATTTCCTGCTGGTGTAAGTTCTAGTTTGACCCTTTGACAAAGTATGCTCTTGTACCCAACTCATTGAGCCAAGGATCACCTTGCCGCTGCGGGTTGACAATGCTGCATTGAGGGATTAACACAAACAGCTTATATTTGTTTTCTGTCTCTCTGTTGGGAGTTCATTCCACACTTACCATTCAGAGTCCTGAATTTCAGCTTTTGAAGTACAAGGCAGTTCCTGTGCCCTAATCCTGGCTTAAGTTCCATTTGCTGTCCCCATCATTCTTTGACAGGTCTACCCAGATGTAATTGAACCCTCAACCACTATGTAGATGACAGGTGCTAATTCAGTTCACTCACGCTTGTTGATCTTCAGTTTCCAAGTATTCACATGAATGTTGCAGAACAGCCCTGCCATTATGGAGGTCATTTGCATCGCTTACGGGCAGTGCCAGGGAGAAACTAATCAAAACCATTGCGGGAAATATTAGAAACCTTTCCTGATTGGATCCCTGAACAAATGGAAAGCAGCATTTGTGACACATTGGTCTTTAACTATATCAGAAACATTGCCCGATCAGACAATTGGGCTTCCACAGGTCTCCCATTCCC
>NMRB01000019.1:386024-413990 GCA_002633025.1 Notospermus geniculatus | reverse complement strand
TTCGATTCCCAGCTGGGTCAAACTTTTTTCTTTGAAAAAAGTGTTCAGCAGGAGCTCACCATAGGATGTTGACACCTCGAAAGCTCGATGACAAATAAGGTGGCGCCCTCCTGACCTCGTGGGGCCTATCATGTTCTGAGCCTTCGTTTGAGGTATTTGGAGGGCGTTTGCAATTCTCTTGCTCGCCGCATGAGGGCTTTTTGTTCGTTCACGTCAGCTTTAACTCCATGCTCACAGCTTACGTTAATGCGCTTTTACGCCATACTGCACCATGTACCAACTTCCGCATTGGCATACTGAAAAAATACCCTTAAAAATTCAAGTGAAATTCACAGGATATTTAGTCTGCGAAGTGTGAAATTGAGTTGGCTCCATAATCATTCACAATTTCACCGCATGCACACCCTGTGATATTGAAGAGAACTTTGCACGACACTCCAAACATAGTAATACTGCATTACCTAGAGTGCTACCTCGAAGTAAATGCAAGGTTACAAAACTATACACTTTCAGGTAGACCACATGCTAACAGCGAGTACTTAGTCAGCCTCTTCTGGTACTTTACAATTGTGAAACAGCTTCAACACTAATGGAAAATCACTTACAGCGCAGTGGCAAGTACTGCTCAAGGCACATAACTTTTTTGTATTTGTCACACAGGGGAACCAGAAGGGATACTTGACGACACTGTCATCGGCATCGTTTTTACTTTTTTGGTCTCTTGAGACAAGGTGAGATCAGATGTGAACGTCTTCACCAATACATGAATACTAGAGGCTGATGGTAATCCTCATGTCAACAGTGAAATCAAGTGACCTTAAATAGGGATATCATGGATCTCCTTGTAAAGAGTAGAAAGAACCAGAGAATCTGCATGGTGCAAAAAAGCTACCTTCATGAGGAATGGGCAGACCAGTCATTCACCCTCGCCTAATAGGTGAGATGTTCAACCTGGCACGTGCCTGTGTCACAGTGACAGTCTGAATTCACCTTCATCACAGCATCAGCTGCTCTTCGCCCGTATTACTTTAACATTCGAAGTGATATCACCATTATGGCAATGGCGCCGAACAAAATTACTTGGCCATCAACCTCCGAATGGCGATAATCGATATTTGATTACAAGCATCAACAAAGCATCATAGCAATCGGGCAATATTGACAGCGAAAGAAAAGTGCAGGGCAATTCTGAACCGCCATGAATATAGAATTAGGATATTAATTAATTGTGATTTGACAGGTGAAACTTGGCTGTTACCAGAATGAGGAACATATAATAGGGAAATCACCTCATCAATACAAAGTCGTGAGAGCTCATTAGCTGAGGTCATTATGATCTTTCTTTTCAGCTAACGAACCATGGATATCTGAATATCAGAGGAGTAATTGCACATGTTCTTTGTCGTTTTTCAACTTAAAGTGACAAGGCACAACAGGGTCGAGTTTGAGGCCGATGGATTCTTAGTGGGCAAAAGACTGCAATCGTGGCGGCCTTTTACCTAAGTCTTTTATCCTTCTGGTCATCTGATTGGATGGATATCCCCGATAAGTATTATTTCTAACGTTCCTGGCAAATGAATCAACTGCTTTTCCACTGTGTCTACCAACCATGGGCCCGCTCCTTCGAACTTGTGACCAAGAGGCCATGGTTCTATACCATGTCCTGTCTCCAGACTGACCGCATCGTGTGAAGCACTCAATGAGCTGCCCCTTGAGTTCCCCAACGGTTTCAGGAGAGACTTGGTTGATACGTGAAGCATCTTTAACAGTCTGCTGCAGTAAAGAAGGTGCTATAAAAGATACACATTCTAGATCCATTACACAACACACCCACAACACCGACAGATCAGACGAGAAACTGAAACCTCAGCATTTTCCTGAGATAACGTCCACCAACACTACGAAGACGACATGATCCACGAAGCCGAAAAAACATCGATTCAATTAAAACAATTGAGGATGAGTCAGCTTTGACATCTTGTCTCATGGCTTCAGGCGCTGATGCAGAAAATGACACTCTGATATCTCAGCTTCCAGATTACATGAAGCAACATCAAACCAAATTAAATCAGATTTGCTTTGTTGCAGTTTGACACAGTTCCTACTCATTACTCACGGCACCATCTTGGAAAACGGGACAATTCGTTTCAATTTCCGCAACTACACTTAGGGATTTGGCTTTTGCCGATCCACAGACTGAGATATTTAGAGTGGTGCAGCGAGAAGAGCTGGTCCATGTCCCAAATACATCTGTATAATAGCAACCTAAAGGGCCTACGAACATGCTCTAAAAATCAAAAGTCATGAATAGACCACTAGTATTGCTTTTTAGAGAACACAGCAGACAGCAACATGTCGCAATGCAATACAGGGATAAAACATAAATCATGGCCATAATGGTACGCCGGTTCATAATGCACAACTTAATTGTCCTCCTAACCGAACCAACGCTGGATGAATTATCCACTAATGCAAGAGTTTGGTGTAAATTGAAAGTTAATGACACAGCTGGTAGGGGTCCATGATAGTCTGTATCAGGCTAAGTTTGTGAATTCATGTGTGGAGGTGCACATACGTAATCATGGATCTCGGTGAGCGAATATGAGACTTGTTTGTCCATTTGCCCAATCAAAATATCATGGCAGCCGTCACAAAGCAGCGGTTATCATATCCGCAATAAACCCTAATCATGATATAGTAGCCATCTCTGTCATGGCCGCCATCAACGGGGCGGGTCACTTTTTATACGCTCCCATTATTCATGGAAATAAACGAAGGGATCACGGAGGGAATTCTCGCCAACAGCAACGAAATGGCCAACTGGGACCGATGCAGTTTATCTCTAGCCTCAGCTGTCAAATACTAACACCTCTAGAAAAGAAAATGGACAGTTTAAAATCAAAATGCATGGAGATAATGAATTTATTTCCTGACTGATATCGATAAATCTTCAACGTCACTTAATTTCAGCGTCACCAAGGTAACATATCAACAATGGTTGAATAACTGCATTGTTGGCCATACTTTGTTTTGTTGAATATACATACCGGACTTTAGTATCAATGCATCATCAACTTAAACTACTTTAAAACGATTCCAAGGACAACATTTACGTTATGGGATATCATCTGGGAATTTTTTATATCCTTTTTGATCCGGAAATGAAGGATACATTCAGCAGACCTTGTCAAGTGGTAGTTTTCACATGTCTAAATACCCATGGGATGGACGCAGACACTGTTTGCGAGTCACAGTCAAATAAACATCGAGAAAAATCTCAGTGGTGGTGGGCAGCTAACAAAATCCAACCATCCTTTGCCAGTGCATGGTCCACATAAAGTGGATACACCCATGACTGATCTCATCAGACTGAGCCATTTGGGGAAAACGTGTGATTGAGTGCCGAAACAAGTGGTAAAGAATGATCCATAAACATACAGCAACACCACCAAACTATATGATGATACCAGTTGATCATGCACGACCAGATCAAATGTCCTAAAATCATCGTAATCACAGGCTCAATGTTTTATAGATGACTCCGATCTGAAAACCAAATCAACAGATCATCTCTATGAATAATACAAAGAAGTATACCACAATCACACTTCGTCACGAAACAGCCGACAGNTGAGTGATGTAACAGGAGGTGTAGTCACGCGATGCCCCTGGTGTGCCAGGATGTTCCCAATAGGAACATGCTGTTTCCTTTGATATCAAAAACCTGATGATATCTGATATGCTCACTAAAGACATTACAATGGGTTGATATTGGAAAGTGATATAATGCTATGTATGGTGTATTGTATCCCAAGTGGTTTACCACTGATAGTGATATAATGTATCAAGCAACTCTGCCACGGTAGGCTCAACAATTCTCACAAAATGTTCAAAAAGTGACTTTTATACATGTATACACTTCTTCAATTCATTCATCACTTAATGGTTCTCCAGGCATTCGTTGAACACATACATGTACGTTTTAAACTTTACCAAGAACTCATGAATAAATCTCAAAGTAAATTCAATATCTCACCACTTTTACAAATTTCACTGACTCCACAGGTTTCTGCAAAGCTAGCAGTATCTCAAGCAAACGGCTCTGAACCAGAGACCCAGATGTGGCTTAAAACCTGCCCACATAAATAAGTAACTCCCCACGACTCGCGGGAGCAACATTTGCCAAATATTTCCTCCGGGTGTGATCATAGTGATATTAAGATCTCAGTTTGTGGCTTTCATGATGTTCATTAGTACTGAGTTGATGATCAACTCTGATGCATTGTCAGCCGCCTGTCTTTTAGCATAGGTTATATCACGTGTATTTTGCATTGGGTTCCACAGGTTCTTGTATTGGTCATATCACATCACATGTTTTTGTATTGGTTTCTACAGGTTTTTGCATTGGTTATATCACGTGTATTTTGCAGTGGGTTCCACAGGTTCTTGTATTGGTTATATCCCATGTTTTATATTGGTTTCCACAGGTTCTTGTATGGTTACATCACATGCTTTTGTATTGGTTTCCACAGGTTCTTGTTAGGGTTATATCACATGCTTTTGTATTGGTTTCCACAGGTTCTTGTATTGGTTATATAATATCATATGCCCTTGTGTTGGTTTCAACAGGTTTTCGTACTGGTTATATCACGTGTTTTTGTATATTGAGTTCCACATGATATTCTTTTGATTATATCACGTTTTTGTATTGTGGTTGTTGTATTGGTTATATCACAGGTTCTTGCATTGTTTTCCACAGATTCGTGCTTGGCCTCAGTGATTTGTCCAGAGGAATTTACCAACAGGACAAACATCAAAATTACAATGAATCGAGTCAACTTCAATGAGTTATTGCTCCAAATAGGCCTATAGCAACTTATTTGAAGCGAAAGGTATGAAATTGATTTGACTGTACAGATGGTAATATATCGGGTGTCCCAAAAAAAGTGAACCGCTTTTTGACAAGTATTTTCTCAGCGATAGATAAACCGAATTCATTGGAATTTTTCACAGAGTAACCTCAGGGTACCGTCAACAAGTCTGCAAAATATCTAAGAGATCGGTCACACATTGTGCGAGTACTGTCAAATTCAAAACAGCATGTCAAAAAATCCAATATCAGAGCTAATGCAATGTGACCTTCATCATGTTCACGCAGGTGTTGACATGCTGTTTTGAATTTGACAATGCTCGCATAATTTGCGACCGATCTCCTAGATATTTTGCAGACTTGTTGATGATACCCTAAGGTTACTCTGTGAAAAGTTCCAATGAATTCGGTTCATCTGTCGCTGAGAAAATACTTGTCAAAAAAAGCGGTTCACTTTTTTTGGGACACCCGATATCTGATGCAGAAGAAAACCTAGAGGAAATCTGGCAGGACACTCAGAGTCAGACAATGCTCTGGCAGCTCAGGTTGCGTCTGGAATCTCCCAAATATGTGTGTCTGCTGGGTAGCGATTTGAACAACTCTCATGTGTTCAGCCTTGAGGAGTTTAAGCACCATCATGAGACAACATGTCCTGGAGAATGGGTGGGACATAACACCAAGGGGGACAATTATGAATTGTAAATGGGAATTTTACACCACTTCTGGTTCGAGTAGAGATTTGGTAATTTCTACGATGTTCTCTGAAGAGGTAGAGGAACACGTGGAAATGTTGTTATTTTCCTGTTCCCAACATCACACCTGTGACATAGGCCAAGAGATCTTCTACCACAACAGTCAACAGATTTGCATTCCGAACCTGATGACAATCCCAAAGATACATTTCAGCAGCTGAACCATTCATCTTCCGTTCCTCGGAGTATTTCATAGAGAAAACCAAACAATGAACACATGACATCTTGAGAGTCAACATAGGAAGAGACAATCTTCAGTGCATGGTAAACACTTTAAAGGAACAGGAGGAACAAACCTAATTTCATTTGTCACTCTTACTTTTTTTATTCTACCAGTCTTCGTATCATATGCTCTTATGAAATCACGGCTGCTGGGAATGATGATACATGTGGTTGTTGTTGTAATCCGTTTTATTATTAAACTAAAGATAAAAGTACAAAAGGGCCAACATGTGGTCATGAAGAGGACGTGAAGCTTATGAAGAGATCTTTCCATGAAATATCACTAGGCCCGTCTACACGATCATACATTTGTTCAAAACATCATCATACATTTGTATGATGATGTTCATGGACAAATGTATGATCGGTGTGGACCGTTTTCCCAACAAGCTTGAATAGCATCCAACACGTATGATGATGTTCAAACTTTTAAGGCCCGTCTACACGATCATACATTTGTTCAAAACACCATCATACATTTGTATGATGAACTATGATGGGGAAAGGATAATGTTGGATGCTGTTCAAGTTGTTGGGAAAACCGTCCACATGATCATACATTTGTCCATGAACATCATCATACAAATTTTGTGGCATGATGACATGTGCATTTGTTGGCAAGATGAAACATGCAGCTAAAAATTTGAACATCATCATACATGTTGTATGCTGTTCACGTTTATTGGGAAAACGGTCTACACGATCATACATCTGTTCATGAACATCATCATACAAATGTATGATGATGTTTTGAACAGATGTATGATCGTGTAGACGGGCCTTTAGCCTTCAGACTACCCTCAGTCCAAAGGCAAAGCGATCTGAACTCTTGATGGTACAACATGCGTTCTCACAGTATTGCCCCTGTCTCTCCAGAACAACTTTTCAAGTGAATTTAAGAAGGAGCTTATTCAGCACACCGAAGGTATATTCACGTCAAGAGTCACAAATATTTGATGATGCCTCTCAGGCTGGTATCTGTTGACATATTGTTCCTGTTGGTGTATGATCAGTATGTTGAACTTCAAGGAGATGATGGGCTTGAGAATTTCATGTTTCAGACTAATCTATTTGTTGGCAACGTTTCCACAGTGCTTTTTAATATTAATTGTTATTTCAGCAGATTTTGCGGATGGGGCTTCAACATCAATGTTTTGTACAGATTTTCACAACATAGCCAATGCATTACACTTAGGATTTCCTTATTAGATCTCTGAAGCAGAAGTTTATAGAATCAAAGGCACTGACTAGCCACAACGGTCTGGTGGCCCGGCCTCTAGTCAGAAGGTTCAACATGATGTTGAAGACTGATGAGCCTGGAAGGAGCTGCATAACAAGGTTTTACCAGGATGCAATTTCCACCCACGAGCTAAGCAGCAGATCAGCTTCAACCACTTTCTAAAGAGGCAATAGCAATGATCCTACCTTTCTTATCCTTAATATATCAAAAATAGATCTATTTTTGTTTATATCTACTGCACCAGAATCTCAACATCAGAGATACCACAAGAGGATCAGACACTTTAATCCATGTGATACGTAAACTGAAAATCTAACCTTTAAACAGAAAGCACTGAGTAACAATAATCTTTCATTCTCATGATAAAACTACTGAATGAATGATATGGGAACCTTGTGAATGGTTACATTCTCAGTAAAGAAGCACGCAGTTCTACCACTAGTCGTTGTTACTTCCCATAAAGGAACCATTAACCAAAGGACAAAGTGCTGAAAGTGTCATTTTTTAGACATGAAAGTCACTTTTGTTAGACATGAAAGTATGACTTGGTATAGATTCAATGACAGCAGTGAGTGTCGGGTGTACAGTGCTATCAGATGGAAACACAAGAAATTCTCCACCATCAGACCTGACTGCTCATCAGGGGAGATGCATAAGGAAAGAGAGAAAGCTGTATCCATAAAGGTTATTTATGTCCCATCGGGGATAATGTCAAATAATCCTCCTTTATAACTTCTTAATACAGAATGACTCAAATGAAAAAGCTGCTCCACGTTGTCATCAGTACATGATACATGAAGCTGGACACATACGTCAGTGACATTGGAGGAAAGTGATGAGCCAAATTCCTTAGAAGGCCCATCCCCAGAATATCAGAGGTTCTTAACGCTTCGGCACCGGACGAAAACAGTGTGTGCGGTGATAAAGAAGCAAGCGCTAAGAACCTCTGATATTCTAAGGATGAGAAGGCCTGTGGGCTGAGTAGTATAATGTATTGGACTGTTGGTTGGGTGATGTTTGTGGCTGTATCCACATTCAGAAAGCGCCCCACAGATCACCGCACATGTAATACCCAATCAATAAGACATGGGAACATGCTCCGTATATATACATTGGCTGATCTCATCTCAGCATCATAGTCTTGTGAAAGATCAATGCATCACTTACCTAGGAAATAGAATAACCGAACAAATCAATTAACATATCATGATGGTGGCGACTTGTCATTAGGAACGGATATGTCAATGATTTCCTGCAATCTCTCATTGGATGTGACATTAATTGAAAGAAAGATAAACCAACATTCCACAAGATGTTATCATTGGTTTAGGAAAAAACTCAGAGACCCAAGATTCTAAGACCTTAGAAATTTGAAGGGAATGTCTCAATATCTAAGTTCTTGGATTTTTTCCAAAGTCTCCGTTTTTTACCATCGTTTATTGGTCTTCAGGGTCTTAGGTCTTCAGTTTTTTACTTTTTCAGAATAAGAGTCTTAGGTGTTTGGTCTTCGTTTTGTAGATTTTCTGAGTCTTAGGTTTTGGGCTATGCGCCATTAGGCGAAGGGAGTCTCGAATTTGACACTCTCCACCAAAAGCAAACGCTTGTCGTAATGATCATCTTTCGTTGTCAGTTTATTCAACTATTATCACTGCCATCCAGAACCATGTAAACCCGTAGAGACATTGATTTCAGCTATTCTGTCATGAAACCTTTAACTCTTTCTCCTCTTGTGACAAGTGAAAAACGACAGCTTTTGCCGGAGTGGATCACAAATGAAAAATGAAATAAACTAAGTTGAAACAAGATACTGCTACTATCGTCGATGTTGACCATTCATCAGCAATGCTGTGTGCGGGGTCATGTGTGAGTGCATGTGTAATGACATAATAACATAAGTGTAAGTGTTATAATAACATAATGTGTAATAACATAACTGAAAAAAGTAATAAGCTCGAGAAACCCATGGGAATGGGGTCATTCCTTGTCCCCTGACTGGACCCATTTGCCATGGGTTTCTTTTTTAATGGGTACAAGAGAATGGGTTCATGGTAGCCAGAATATTTGTTCTTCGGGTATGAAATGAATAGGTCCTTAGGTTGCAGTAACCCATACTGACCAGTTTCATAGGTCACTTTGGCCCATGGGTGTTGGCACCCACGAGCAGCTTTCTGGTCCAACTGTACTACTTCTAGGTTTATGCTACCCAGTTAGGTCATTTGAACCCATGGGGAAATCAGTATTTGTACCCATGGGACCGGACGATTTTTTTACATGAACATAATGGTTCTAGTTTTTTTTCTTTCTCATTACAGATGGACACAAGAGCATCCCCAATGCCTTCACCAGTGTCTCTCACCAAGCCTCATCCAGCTACATGTCTCCATGGCTCTGGGACCTCAGTTGAACCTTATTAGCAGCAGGTAAAAGGTGTGACACTTTCAGTGGGCATACATGTACACGACTGACGCAATATCTTGTAGACGGTAGGGACACACATACCCGGTGCTTTGATAAAACTACTTGAATTGGTGCTAGATATATTCCATGAACACTACAGTTGCTTTTGAAAAACACTACAGACACTGAAGGGGCTACTCCAGTAATGCTTGTCAAGATAATTCGAATTGGTTCTTGGAGTTGAAAGGTTCCAACTGCCACAGTGTTTTGTAACTCTAATGTACAACAGTTTCTTGTATCTCTATACACACAAGGATTATGTTTAGAAACACACTAGGATTATGACTTCCTCCCAGAATACACTATAATAAGGATTATGACGTGTTCCTAGGATAGACTACAGGATTGTGATGACCTGTCCTATGATAGACTAGGATTGTGACCTGTTTCTTAGGATCATTTGAAAGGATTATGACCTACTCCTAGGATAGATATAAAGGATTACGTCCTGTTCATAGGATAAATTAGAAGGATTGTGCCTATTCCTAGGATAAACTGAAAGGATTATGACATCTTCCTAGGATAAACTAAACGGATTATGACGTGTTTTAGGATAAACTAAAGGGATTATGACATGTTCCTAGGATAAACGAAAGGGATTATTACATTGTTCCTAGGATAAACAAAGGGGATTACGACCTGTCCTTGAAGTATGATGAAAGTATTCGGCTTTGCCCGCGGATTATACATTTAGATATCAATACACTGGAATAGTACAAGCACTGGTACAGAATTTGAAACACATGTCATACTGCTGGATTTGGTGCATGTCTTCGGAATCCATGAGAAGAATTTGTGCATATGTTTGGAGTACAAAACTAGGATATAGATGATTAGAGGCAGATATTTTTGGAGGGAGACAATTCTCTTACAATAGGAATCGTACAGTTTTGTGGAATGATATACATGTAGATTTTAAACGTCAGAAAAATGCCATGATTTCATACTTGTTAGTTGGAGCTCTGGTAATTTCATTCAATACATTTGTCATTTGTAATGCCAAGATCGATGGCTGTCAATAGTCTGCTTGCATAAGTCCATCATTTTCACAACATATTATCATGCCAATTTTGACTTATGGGTGATTATCTGGAACTTCAGAATACATTACAGATAAAACTAATACTTCATTGAAAATGGATACATCTGAGAACAAACCGTGTGGAATACTCCGTCATCTCAATTGTTATGCACAATATGATTAGGTGTATCAAATGTGGATTATCAAGTTCAATAGAGAATCAAAAGGCAAGATTTGGATTACAATGTCAGAGTTTGATAGGAATCAATGTCCCGGGATGAGATGAAATTCAAAATTAACTCATGGCCAATGTTGTCTCAGTTTTTGATATCAATTTCAAGTTGTAAGGTGTTGATTTCATTTGACTGAGTTACCTCATAAGGATCACTGCAACAGTGCTGGTTTCTGTACAGATGGATTAATGATGGTCATGAGGTGATTATGAACTACCTTTCTTTTTCGCTGGAAGACTGAGGAAAAGGGATTTTGAAATGGACATCGGAAAAGGAAGCTGTGAAATGGAAGTTCTATAAAGCTGGCCAGGGCAGTTTCACCTTTGCATCAACTACAAATTCTCCACATTGAAACATAGTGATTCTGCTTTTTGTGATAGAACGAATTCTGAGCGAAGATAATGAGTAGGGCCTCTTGGAGACTCCAGCATTACTTGTGTGTCTTCTGTGGAAAGGATTAGTTCGTGGTCAGTGGTGTTGCTTATGTTGCAATTGATTGAATCAGGCCAGTTACTGTCAGAACAGAACAAGGCAGGGCACTAACGTTCAAAATTTGCAGTCGATTTCTGTGGGAAAGCTTGGAAAGCAGAGTTTACTGATTGATCATCTACGTGTCATAAGCAATAGGGGCATGTGGACAAGAACAATTGGGCGATAGTTCAATCATTAAGGGCCACTGACGATGACAATTGATGATGTTAGATCAGTTGGTCCATGCGGGACTTGTTCGGCAGATGTTTGACCGTGATCCCTCATCATTTGATATTCCAAGTCTCCGGCAGCATATGATAGTAAGAGTATGATTGTTCCTCAAGCAGTATTTCATAGGATGCCAAATTACTGTACTCGCAACAGATCAAGGAATATGAACGTTGGATTAGAAGGAAGTGGATGATACTATAGTTGGAACTAAAATTCAGCGGATTCTGAATGATCATTCCTTGGTTGAGTGCACAAGTCTAACTAAACCGAGTGAAGATTGAAAACTTTTTCGACTTCTAAACGAGTGATCAGCACATTCTTCTGTGACGGCTGGGCCAATCAAAGCGATAAGTGATACAAAAGCAGGAGTGGTATTTCAACAAAAAAAACACTCTACTTCCTAGCTCAATAACACATCTGTACAAACGATTTTAGCTGTCAAGTAAAGACACTTGTCACACAATTATTTGATCATTCCAGCAATGGANTGTGCATTTGTTGGCAAGATGAAACATGCAGCTAAAAATTTGAACATCATCATACATGTTGGATGCTGTTCACGTTTATTGGGAAAACGGTCTACATGATCATACATCTGTTCATGAACATCATCATACAAATGTATGATGATGTTTTGAACAGATGTATGATCGTGTAGACGGGCCTTTAGCCTTCAGACTACCCTCAGTCCAAAGGCAAAGCGATCTGAACTCTTGATGGTACAACATGCGTTCTCACAGTTTGCCCCTGTCTCTCCAGAACAAATTTTCAACGGAATTCAAGAAGGAGCTTATTCAGCACACCGAAGGTATATTCACGTCAAGAGTCACAAATATTTGATGATGCCTCTCAGGTTGGTATCTGTTGACATATTGTTCCTGTTGGTGTATGATCAGTATGTTGAACTTCAAGGAGATGGTGGGCTTGAGAATTTTATGTTTCAGATTAATCTATTTGTTGGCAACGTTTTCCACAGTGCTTTTTAATATTAATTGTTATTTCAGCAGATTTTGAGGATGGGGCTTCAACCGCAATGTTTTGTACAGATTTTCACAACAAAGCCAATGCACTACACTTACATGTAGGATTTCCTTATTAGATCCCTGAAGCAGAAGTTTATAGAATCAAAGGCATTGAGTAGCCACAACGGTCTGGTGGCGGGGCCTCGGACTGGTAATCAGAAGGTTCAACATGATGTTGAAGACTGATGAGCCTGGAAGGAGCTGCATAACAAGGTTTTACCAGGATGCAATTTCCACCAACGAGCTAAGCAGCAGATCAGCTTCAACCACTTTCTAAAGAGGCAATAGCAATGATCCTACCTTTCTTATCCTTAATATATCAAAAATAGATCTATTTTTGTTTATATCTACTGCACCAGAATCTCAACATCAGAGATACCACAAGAGGATCAGACACTTTAATCCATGTGATACGTAAACTGAAAATCTAACCTTTAAACAGAAAGCACTGAGTAACAATAATCTTTCATTCTCATGATAAAACTACTGAATGAATGATATGGGAACCTTGTGAATGGTTACATTCTCAGTAAAGAAGCACGCAGTTCTACCACTAGTCGTTGTTACTTCCCATAAAGGAACCATTAACCAAAGGACAAAGTGCTGAAAGTGTCATTTTTTAGACATGAAAGTCACTTTTGTTAGACATGAAAGTATGACTTGGTATAGATTCAATGACAGTAGTGAGTGTCGGGTGTACAGTGCTATCAGATGGAAACACAAGAAATTCTCCACCATCAGACCTGACTGCTCATCAGGGGAGATGCATAAGGAAAGAGAGAAAGCTGTATCCATAAAGGTTATTTATGTCCCATCGGGGATAATGTCAAATAATCCTCCTTTATAACTTCTTAATACAGAATGACTCAAATGAAAAAGCTGCTCCACGTTGTCATCAGTACATGATACATGAAGCTGGACACATACGTCAGTGACATTGGAGGGAAGTGATGAGCCAAATTCCTTAGAAGGCCCATCCCCAGAATATCAGTGGTTCTTAACGCTTCGGCACCGGACGCAAACGGTATGTACGTACGGTGATGAAGGAGCAAGCGCTAAGAACCTCTGGTATAAGATGAGAAGGCATGTGGGCTGAGTATACAGTATAATGTATTGGACTGTTGGTTGGTATATAAGTGATGTTTGTGGCTGTATCCACATTTAGAAAGCGCCCCACAGATCACCGCACATGTAATGACCAATCAATAAGACATGGGAACAGGCTCCGTATATATACATTGACTGATCTCATCTCAGCATCATAGTCTTGTGAAAGATAAATGCATCGCTTTACCTAGGAAATAGAATAACCGAACAAATCAATTAACATATCATGATGGTGGCGACTTGTCATTAGGAACGGATATGTCAATGATTTCCTGCAATCTCTCATTGGATGTGACATTAATTGAAAGAAAGATAAACCAACATTCCACAAGATTTTATCATTGTTTAGGAATGTACAAAAACCCAGAGACCCAAGATTCTACGACCTTAGAAATTTGAAGGGAATGTCTCAATATCTAGGTTCTTGGGTTTTTTCCAAAGTCTCCGTTTTTTACCATCGTTTAGGGTCTTAGGTCTTCAGTTTTTTACTTTTTCAGAATAAGAGTCTTACGTCTTTGGTCTTCGTTTTGTAGATTTTCAGAGTCTTAGGTTTTGGGCTATGCGCCATTCGGGGAAGGGAGTCTCGAATTTGACTCTCTCTCTTTACGACAAGCAAACGCTTGTCGTAAATGATCATCTTTCGTTGTCAGTTTATTCAACTATTATCACTGCCATCCAGAACCATGTAAACCCGTAGAGACATTGATTTCAGCTATTCTGTCATGAAACCTTTAACTCTTTCTCCTCTTGTGACAAGTGAAAAACGACAGCTTTTGCCGAGTGGATGAAAACTGGAATGAACTCAACTGAAACAAGATACTGCTACTGTCCTGCTCCACTACATCGTCGATGTTGACCATTCATCAGCAATGCTGTATGCGGTATTATATCATGTGTGAGTGCATGTGTAATAACATAATGGTTCTACTTTCGTTTCTTTCTCATTACAGATGGCCACAAGAGCATCCCCAATGTCTTGACCAGTGTCTCTCACCCAGCCTCACCCAGCTACATGTCTCCATGGCTCTGGGACCTCAGTTGAGCCTTATCAACAGCAGGTAAAAGGTGTGACACCTTCAGTGATCATACAGGACTGTCGCAATATCTTGTAGATGGTAGGGACACGCATACCCGGTGCTTTGACAAAACTACTTATGAATTGGTGCTAGATATATTCCATGAACACTACAGTTGCTTTTGAAAAACACTACAGACACTGAAGGGGCTACTCCAGTAATGCTTGTCAAGATAATTCGTATTGGTTCTTGGAGTTGAAAGGTTCCAACTGCCGAAGTGTTTTGTAACTCTAATGTACAACAGTTTCTTGTATCTCTATACACACAAGGATTATGCTAAGAAACACACTAAGGATTATGACTTCCTCCTAGAATACACTATAATAAGGATTATGACGTGTTCCTAGGATAGACTAAAGGAGTGATGACCTGTCCTATGATAGACTAGGATTGTGACCTGTTTCTTATGATCATTTGAAAGGATTATGACCTACTCCTAGGATAGATATAAAGGATTATGGCCTGTTCATAGGATAAACTAGAAGGATTGTGACTATACCTACATGTAGGATAAACTGAAAGGATTATGACATGTTTCTAGGATACACTAAAGGGATTATGACGTGTTCCTAAGATACACTAAAGGGATTATGACGTGTTCCTAAGATAAACTAAAGGGATTATGACGTGTTCCTAGGATAAACTAAAGGGATTATTGCGTTGTTCCTAAGATAAACAAAGGGGATTACGACCTGTCCTTGAAGTATGATGAAAGTATTAGGCTTTGCCCGTGGATTATACATTTAGATATCAATACACTGGAACAGTACAAGCACTGGTACAGAATTTGAAACACATGTCATACTACTGGATTTGGTGAACGTCTTTGGATTCCATGAGAAAAATTTGTGCATATGATTGGAGTACACAACTACATGTAGGATATAGATGTTCATGATATGTATGAATTAGAGGCAGATATTTTGGGTGTACGCACTAAGAAGGAGACAGTTCTCTTACAATAGGAATCGTACAGTTTTGTGGAATGATATACATGTAATAATTGTTAGATTTTAAACGTCAGAAAAATGCCATGATTTCATACTTGTTAGTTGGAGCTCTGGTAATTTCATTCAATACATTTATCATTTTCAATGCCAAGATCGATGGCTGTCAATAGTCTGCTTGCATAAGTCCATCATTTTCACAACATATTATCATGCCAATTTTGACTTATGGGTGATTATCTGGAACTTCAGAATACATTACAGATAAAACTAATACTTCATTGAAAATGGATACCTCTGAGAACAAACCGTGTGGAATACTCCGTCATCTCAATTGTTATGCACAATATGATTAGGTGTATCACATGTGGATTATCAAGTTCAATAGAGAATCAAAAGGCAAGATTTGGATTACAATGTCAGAGTTTGATAGGAATCAATGTCCCGGGATGAGATGAAATTCAAAATTAACTCATGGCCAATGTTGTCTCAGTTTTTGATATCAATTTCAAGTTGTAAGGTGTTGATTTCATTTGACTGAGTTACCTCATAAGGATCACTGCAACAGTGCTGGTTTCTGTACAGATGGATTAATGATGGTCATGAGGTGATTATGAACTACCTTTCTTTTTCGCTGGAAGACTGAGGAAAAGGGATTTTGAAATGGACATCGGAAAAGGAAGTGTGAAATGGATTAGTGCATCAGTTCATTAAATGGAAGTTCTATAAAGCTGGCCAGGGTAGTTTCACCTTTGCATCAACTGCAAATTGTCCACATTGAAACATAGTGATTCTGCTTTTGTGGTAGAACGAATTCTGAGCGAAGATAATGAGTAGGGCTTATTGGAGACGCCAGCATTATTTGTGTATCTTCTGTGGAAAGGATTAGTTCGTGGTCAGTGGTGTTGCTTAAATGTTGCAATTGATTGAATCAGGCCAGTTACTGTCAGAACAGAACAAGGCAGGGCACTAACGTTTAAAACTTGCAGTCGATTTCTGTGGGAAAGCTGGGAAAGCAGAGTTCACTGATTGATCATCTACGTGTCATAAGCAATAGGGGCATGTGGACAAGAACAATTGGGCGATAGTTCAATCATTAAGGGCCACTGACGATGACAATTGATGATGTTAGATCAGTTGGTCCATGCGGGACTTGTTCGGCAGATGTTTGACCGTGATCCCTCATCATTTGATATTCCAAGTCTCCGGCAGCATATGATAGTAAGAGTATGATTGTTCCTCAAGCAGTATTTCATAGGATGCCAAATTACTGTACTCGCAACAGATCAAGGAATATGAACGTTGGATTAGAAGGAAGTGGATGATACTATAGTTGGAACTAAAATTCAGCGGATTCTGAATGATCATTCCTTGGTTGAGTGCACAAGTCTAACTAAACCGAGTGAAGATTGAAAACTTTTTCGACTTCTAAACGAGTGATCAGCACATTCTTCTGTGACGGCTGGGCCAATCAAAGCGATAAGTGATACAAAAGCAGGAGTGGTATTTCAACAAAAAAAACACTCTACTTCCTAGCTCAATAACACATCTGTACAAACGATTTTAGCTGTCAAGTAAAGACACTTGTCACACAATTATTTGATCATTCCAGCAATGGACTTTTACTGCGCTTCTTGGCAACAAAACACGTTTCATGTGAAGAAACTTTATTGACATTGGGTGACAAAGGAGCTTTCGTATGAAGAAGCTTTTTTGGTGTTTTGGCAAACATATAATATAGGATGCTGTGGATTCGCTTAGCAACCCACCCCACAACAAACGTTCATGCTGTGTAAATGTTTTACAGTTCATTCAGGTTGTCACAGTTATAGGACAATCAAAGTTTATAGTATTGTGAGGACTCCAACCCCAACGTTTAAACTCAGCCGCGGAGCCTGAAAATGTTGTCTCTTTTTTATTGACTCTTTGGACACCAACATCACTTGTATTCCCAGCACAATCGGTGGAGCACTCGAATAACATTTACTAGTACTCAATAGTCATTTACTAGTACTCAATAGTCTGGCAAACTCAGCAACCAAACTGCACATGCGTTCACCTACTGCAAAAATCTTTTAAAATCTCCTCCTCAAGTTTACTGCGCACTTTAAGAAGCAAATGGCAGATGATATTCCATGGATTAACTGTGATTTAGATTTTATATACATTTTAAGAAATTTCAAAGTTTATGGATCTCCACAAAACTCTCCAGCAAACTCCAATTTGATAGTGCAAATTGTGAATCGATTTTCACGAGGCTCCATAAATTGTACAATATTTCCTGGCACAAAGAAACTCATGCATAGAATTTTGATAACGGACAACACGGCGACGGCATAGGACACTGAAGAGAAAAAACTCGTACATCTAAAAATTCCACATGAAAATGGAGTTTGTGATATTCATTCTACGTCTGTTTATGTTGCTTCCACTCTTTCTATCGGGGGTGATCTTGGCATGCACAACGTCGATGTCCGGCGGACTTTACACGGCAGACTGTACAGGCCGAGGGATGATCGAAATTCCTCTCGGTCTCCCATCGGACATAAAAGCGCTGGATTTTAAAAACAACTCTCTGATTGAACTCTTTGACAACATGTTTTCAGGATTCAAGGAACTACATCACCTCTATCTCAGTTTCAATGATATCAGGCATATTGAACACGAAGCATTTTTCGGAATCAAAAACTTACTTAGCCTAGATTTAGAAGGTAACCAATTATCTACGGTGCCATATGATGTCTTCCATGATTTCCCTTCTCTAGTTCACCTAAATCTAAATCGTAACCCTCTCAAGCTCATCAAAGACTATGCATTCCCTGGACTTCCAGCTCTAGAGTTTCTTTCCCTTGAACACTGTGAAATCAAACGGATTGAGAAGCGTGCCTTCCTCGGTCTGAATCAGTTGAAGGAATTAAGCTTGACGCATAATGAGCTGACGACGCTGAATTCTGGAGTCCATCAGTCGTTAAGGTCCCACAATCTAGTCAAGATCAAATTATGGAGAAACCCTTGGCATTGTGACTGCAATATTCGTTGGTTGAAAGTGTGGTTGAAAATGGCACAGGATGACATAGTATGGTGGGAAGGGGATAAAGTTCCGACGTGTTCATCTCCGCATCGTATGGAACGGAAGGAATGGCCTAATTTACAAATTGATCAATTCGCGTGCATACCTACAATCGGTACAACCGAGCCACAAGTCAAGACGTTCGTTGGGACTAATATCAGTTTGACGTGTGAGATTTTTGCCAGGCCAAAGGGGACAGCAAAATGGTACAAGGGAACTAAGATGTTGGAGCAACAAAATTTATACCGTATCGTGAATATGTACGGAAATGATTATAATTTTACAACAACTCTGAAGTTGTATAATGTAAAAATAAATGACACCGGCCAGTACTATTGTATGGGAAGGAACTACGCCGGTCAAGCTGAGTCCAATATTGAGCTCCTAGTCACCAAACGTACTATAAAACCGCATCCCGATTTCATCTATTTTGATTTAGGGACTATTGTCGGTATCATACTAGCTGCTGTTATTATCATTGCATTAATTGTGATCACTTGTTATCTAATCGTCCTACGCCGCGAAAAAAAGAGGAAAAAGCAAAAGAAGAAAAATGAAAAACTGAATGCCACAAGCATCACTAGTGATATAGTTTATACAAGTAACACAAAGTCAGATCTTTTAGACGAGGATGATGGCCCTAAATGTACGGTCAAAATAAAAAATGCCGGGTATTACACAGATCCCTACCACTTCCCTGATGACGAGGATGAGGAAGAAAAGACTCATATATTTAGTAACCAGCAACATCATCACCAATGGCAGGGAAGTTTAGGCATGCACAACCCAACTGCTTCTCCATCAGGGTCAGATACAATCCGGTCAAATCGGTCCGGTGCGGATACCGTACGGTCAACTCGGTCAAACCGTCGGACAAACCAATCAACTATATCTGAAGATACTGCTAGTTACCATGACAATAAGTCCACAGTCTCGAGTACAGTCCCATGCTCAACTTTTCGGCCTGAACGGCCTTATTCATCAGCATATGTAGAGGGGAACTATGTAACACGGTCACCAGTTCCTGCAGTTTCCCAGGCTGACACCTATCACAGCTCTACATATAATCCAGCCATCGATACTGGAAAATTGAACCTAGATGATGATCCTTATTATTATGGGACAATTGTATAGATTTTTGTAAAATATTGAAGAGAGTATCAAATTCCACATCCCTATAGGGCATGTTGTCAAAAATGCATTGGTATTTACACATTCCTTTTTTGTTTTTCAACGATATTGTGAATATTGCGTATAAAAAGAGCCTTCTGCAAGGTTTTCATGTCAAGATTTACTGTAATTCAGTATCAGAATACCTTCAAAGTGAATTTTGAGATACACCAATTTTGACACCAATCTTGATCTCAGATTATTTTGTTACAGATTCTCTCAATTCACAATTATTGTATACTTGCTTAACTTTTGTACATAATTGTCGGGTTAAGCCATCATTTTTTTGATGCAAACTGCATGTACATTCTAATCTGCCCAGCAATTTTGTGTTTGTTGACCTCCTCTAAAGCTGGGAACCTTTCATCTTCGCCAAAGAGAAAACTGCTGGTAACAAGAACATTGCACCAAAAGAGGACACTTCAAGGCCCGTTTAGAGTGACCTCCCTCCACATGTACAAGTCCAAGGAAGAGTCACCATACGTACAAAAAGGCGAAGGCATTACACCCCAAAACTCGTCGATCTATTATATGAAGCTGTTGCTGCAGTGGGCTTATTAACACTGGAGAAGGAGGCTATTTCAGTTACAAGGATTTTTTCTTTTAAATGCTGTAGACATCATTTTGTGGCCCTTCTACACTCCTAGTTTAGATTGGATCAAATACATGTAACCATGATGAATCCATCTAACAGTTGATACTATTCTGCACTGTAAAGTGTTTTTGACTCAGTGCTTATTGTTCTCACCACATCTATAGTTATTTCATCATGGTCCGCAATGACAGCTCTGGAGCCAAGTATCAGTAACACAGACCGTTACTTAATACTAATAGCATACATGGCATGTGGCACAAAGCCTGAGGTCAACAGCATTAAAAACATGGCTTCCAAGACAACCCAAGGAGTGTCATAATTACATCATATAAGAAGTCAATGTAATCATCCTGGGTTTAATTTTTCTATTTTTTCTTGGGTTGGCTTGTCAACTATACATATATTGTTGTGTAAGAAAGAAATATCTCGGTTGTCTCAGCTTGAGAGTGAGAGCAGTAATCGATGACTTATGTGAAAATGACCATGAAGGATCAACCCAAGCACAGTTCGATCCATTATTTATGCACACATTTTCCCCCACATTTATTCATGGAGGTATTAAATATGATCACAATTTCATATGAATACAAAGAAGTTATGTAATACAATGTATCATGCCAATCCAAAGGTTATGCTTTTTGTTTTTGTCAAATTTTTGTGTTTTACGCTGAGTGATCTATGTTTATAAGTCATGCAATTTTCTTACAGAGGCCTCATGTGGATGTTTTTAAAAATATTGTAACTTTATTTTTCATGATAAGAATCACATGATAAACCCATATGAAAAGTCAGTTGTGGGAAAACTTGGACAATCTCAATAAAGAATGGTCTCCCAAAACAGATATTGGCACATGTACGTGTACAAGTAAATCCCAACAACTGCTGTGGACGATATGGAGAAGGAGACAAACAGTATTTTCATATGTGTAGCCAATGTTGACGAAAGCATTTGCTGTTCCAGCTTAATGTGTGAATGTAAACAAATCCCCATCATTTATCTCTCCTATTACGCTGGTTTCACCTTACACTTATTGAGAGCTTCCTACTGAATATCAGATATACAACGTAGAGTGCAAACAGACAGGCCCTAGCGCAGCACTGCACAATTCTTTAGAGGATATCTTGCAACCAAGAGGTACTGCCTATAAAGTTGACTGATATTGGTTTACTACCATCAAGTCCATCAGTATGGTCCATTTATATGAAGCCAGTGCAAAACTGATACAAGAGGATTTTCATGTATCATATGTTGTTACATCTAGTGTAAAATTTTATGTACTATATCATGAACACAGACATATAAAACACAGACCACAGCATTGTACTCGAATTTGACTGCACAGCTAAATAAATTATCATCCATGATTCTGTTCAATGACAGCACAGTTGTGGTGCTGCAATAGTTCTGTTAAATGTTGTTCAATGACAGCACAGTTGCATGGTTCAAAACTCAATGGCAGCACAGTTGTTATCATGCATGGTTCTGCTATTCAATGACAGCATAGTATACTTGGCTCTATAATTATTCAATAACAGCACAGTTGTTATCATGCATGGTTCTCTTATTCAATGACAGTGTACATGTAGGCTAGTTGTTATCATGCATGGTTATCAACGACAGTGCAGTTGATCATGAGCTGTTCTGTTCTCCATTGACAGTGCAGTTGATCATAGGCTGTTCTGTTATTCACTGAATAACAAGAAACAAAGCCACAATTGTGCTGTTGTTCTTTTGACCACTTTCATGAAATCTACTGTTAGCAGGTAGAATTTCAGGGCAGGAGAATGATAAAATCATGTTTTTTTCGCAGCGCTTTCACCCAGTTATCATGAATGCATGGGGGGTCAATCTAGCGACATTTCTACCTTCCAGGTTCAACATTGGTCATCTCAGAAACTTATGGCAGGGCCTCCAGTATACCCACATGTCCACCTTCATGTTCCACATAATTTATGGCAACATCACCCATCAGCGAACTAGATTTGTTTATTCTAAAGCCATTCTCTATTGACTGCACCAAACAGAGGCATTTTTAATGTTTTTGTAAATGGTATTTTTATAATTACTCCCCAAGGTTTCAAATTATATTGAAACCATGACGAGTGCATACTCTCAAGTCTCTTGACTCTGACATCATAGCCACTGGTGACAAAACCTTCTCCCAAAAATCTGATCGGGAACTAAATGTGTTGTTATTCTGAAATACAATGTATATACATGTAGGGCCCACTAGTGTTGTTCATTGGTGTTCAGGTACACATTTTGATGATGATAGTTTTTGTATGAGATTTTCATTTTAACAGATGTGATCACTAGCTGCCAATCTATTTCTCTCACACACGTAACACACAGCATCACCAGAATCCAAGGCATTGTGTATAAAACCACATTTTTTCAAGAATCCTGGCACTAATGTCCGACAGACACAATATCACATGATAAATGTCCAAAACTGGTGGAGAACTGAATTCCTAAACCCTTTGATCCCTTTGTAGATCAACATTCCATCATTGTCAAAAACCTGTCCACTAAACACAGGACTCGACTCTGACTTGTGACCTAACCATTTATATGCCACATTAATAGATGTTGTCATATATTTCAAGTAAAACATTTTCCGCAACTTTCACCGTAAAGTCAGACTGCAATGACGAACGTATTTCACCTTACAGTCACATTCAGCCAAGTATACTTGTTCCTCCTGGCAAAAATGGAACGACCAGCGTAGCCGACTCGTCATTTTATCATGCGCTACAATACCATACAGCTACGACTTTATATTTTTAGTTGCAATAAAGGACATTAATCACACTGCTTCAAGGCTATCAACACTGTCAATTCAGTAGTAACAGTTATTGCTGCTACTGATGAATATTACTTCACCATCGTGGTCCATAAAATATCTACTGTGTGGTACATTTTAATGCTTCCCTTTATTTCGCAACTAGATAGTTCTGAAGTTTGAGCAAATCAAGTCGATCAGTCTTTTAGTGGTTTAAAGGAGCACGATATTGGACCTCAAATGCGTTATATGACTGCCGACGTAGAGGGAGCCAACTGGCGGCAGCAAGACGAACTACAAAAATGCATTACAAAATGTACGCAGTAAATCGGGTCAATTCGCCGACAACGTAGTTAGTCCCTGGGTTGGAGATTGGCGCGGTGGCGCTGGCTGTCGAGAAAAAGTGGCAATACCGTGCTCCTATAAGCGAAATAGGGAGGCTTTCCGATATTTTTTTTCTGATTTGCCAAGTCGTAAAATTGCTGAGAAATCACACACAAGGGACACACGCGTTTTTAAAAAGCTGTGATGGCCTCTTAAGGGGCCCACCTTCCCCTGTTTTATAAAGCCAGTGGTCATATACGTACACACAATATTTTTAATGTTCCAACACTAGAAAGACGCATGTAAACTTTAATCTTGAAGGAATAAAAAAAGTTTACAATGAAGACACCAATATTTCGGTAAAGAACTCCTGGCAGGATCTCCCTCCAAAATACACGTAAGCAGACGTACTAATTTTCATTTCTTCCATTACGTAACTCTTTCAAAAAGGACATCTATGGTAAAGACACGTCAGTGCTACATGTAGTATTCAAATGCCAAAGTCAATGTTAAAATCGAGGTTAGCCAACAAACTTTCTTATTGACCAGTGCCTGGGACTGATTATAGCATATGAAATAGAAACTGATTATAGCAATAGTCATTATGAATTAACAGTAGTATACTTTTACCACAGTTACTAAAGGCCCATCTACACGATCATACATTTGTTCAAAAAACCATCATACATTTGTATGATGACGTTTGAACATCATCATACAAGTTTTGTTGGGAAAATGGTCCACACGATCATACATTTTGTCCATGAACATCATCATACAAATGTATGATGTATGATCGTGTAGACGGGCCTTACGAAATTCAACGAGAACTATAGGCAGGATCCGATGTACACAATAATTCATGCTTCCAAGAAAATGATCTCCTATACAAATCTGGATGTTAAGTTGCATTTGGGGTTTGCCCTAATCAATCTCCACTCATTTTACTGGTCGCAAAAAATGAAATGCACAAGAACATTTCACGGATGACAAGGATGCCTCTTGATAAGATTATATACATCATCAATCAGGTGTTTTCCCATCCGTTTTTTTTTATCCCGAGATATAGGTGAGTCAAGGAAAACCAGGCTTAAATCCTCCAGTAAGAAACAAGGCTCATAGCTGAGCAATAGCTTCTTTGTGTTACAGCTTAATCGATTTCAGCCTTATAGTGGTGTAATTATTGCTGTAATCATTAGCCGTTTCCCCAATGAGATGTTTGTGCCTAGTATTCCCAGATTGGGTCAGGTTTCTGGCATTGGTGAAGAGATGAGCATGCATTTTCTTGCTTGTCCTTTATTTTATGCTAACTTGTTTCACAGCTTGTTATAAAACAGCAAACAAAAAAGCAAAGGATTCAAACGCCACATATCATGCCTGCAATTAAAGCAGCAATAGCTGATGTGGTAACTAACTTGATGATGTTCATGATGATGATGAGGGTGATGCCCCATATTTAACACTCTATATTTCCATTTAGCAATGATAAAAGAATGAAGCTGATGACTGCTTTTTATCTTCCAATGAGGAGTAAATATATGTTTCTATTTTTTCATTGTATTATCTCCATATAGATAACTACACCTGTCAAAACGGGTTCACCCTGAATGGTCCTCTGGCACTGCTCAGGGTGAAAGCTGCTGTTTCCGACTGCCTGATCAGGATGACTTATAATTTTATCTGAAAAAGAATCTGTTGTGTAATCAATTTGCAAATGTCAGCTTATCCTGTTAGTCGGCAGGTTGTTGTGAAGTCACAGAGGACAATTGACCATACGTAGCTTTGATTACCTGCAGTTGTGTGCATAATTTGATTACCAAAAGACATTATTTTTGTTCAGAGTGTCAACTATAGGCAGGTAGCTGGCAATATTACAGCAGCATTAGGTCCAGGTGCAATGGATTAACGGATTAATACTCTGAAAACTGATCTGCCTGGAGACAAATCCAATAGGGAGCATTGTCTATTCCTGATGGGCCGACTGAATGACTAATTTTTAGATTCCTTCCGTAATCGGCAAAACCGAAATTGACGAATATGAACTCTATTTGTGCATAACCGGCTTTTTTTGCCCCAACGAGCTCCATTGTCTCAATTACGTCTCCATGTTGATTTCAACACATTGGAGAACTTTTGAGTACGAGTCTAATGCGCTAGAACCCGGATGTGTGCATAAATGTGAATTCGGATAGCTATTTGGGGATTTCTTTACGTGGCACACCTCAATACCTTTTTATGCAGCAGATGTAGTGATCTATCACGTTCTTTAACTTCTGTACAGCAATCTGAGATTATCTCTGAAAATGCACGTTTATTTCAACAAACTCTCTAAAGTTATGCCAATGGGTAACATTGTTTTAGATAGTGTTGTGAGTGCTTTACAAATTTCCCCGTCGGTCCAACGTATGTATACAGTGTATTTGACTTATTTTAAGGTGTTCCTCATATTTTACGATAAAGGCCTAATGGTCAGATGATCATCAAATTCCAGTCTGAGTATTCAATACCATTCAACTCAAACTGAATTTCCAAAAAATCCGTATGAAGAATTTGATCATGCATTAGACTTCACAGTAAAGAGGTTACTAAGTATACTGTGGGATTCACACTTGTTCCAATTGGTCAAATTCGTAGGTTTTATTTATGCGACTTATTTTCGAGATGGGTCTTTCAGCAATTTCATGCATATTTCAGTTCAGCCTTTTTGGCAGCTTGTAGGCTAACTTAAAACTGATCAAAAACTCCCAGCTTTTTGAGTTGTCCAAGGAGTGTTGATTGTACAATTGCCATGCAAAAGAATGCATATACTTTCCCAATCTGACTTATATGTATGTTTGTAACATTGAAACTGCTGTCAGGTTTGCCAATTACACTGTCTATTGTGCTTGAATTACCTGCATGTATTTGTAGGTTCATGGGCGTTGATTTATACAATACTTGGACCATTACATCATCTTCCATCACCTTTCTGTTGACCAAACTGAGTACAAAACTTTGTGATGATTCAAATTGAATATTTGGGGGGACCGTAAAAAAGACTCAGATGTTTCTTTTGTGCTCAATAAATGATCCCCGACGAGATAGAGTGCACTGAGTGACTGGTCGGGGCACAACTGTGGGACGTAGATGTCCGTCTTATGCAATATGATAAATTTAAGACAGCACGGATATATCCTGATTCCGTCATACGTAGGGAACAGATTAAGGCTGCTGGTCTGCTGTGGTCAACTCATAATTATATCCCATTTGAATCATCATAGTGACCATTTGAAACCTCAATATTGGTCAACATAGACGAAGGGTGCAACCATACTGGGAGGCAATCCAAAATGGACTAGAAACATGATCTAAGACAAGTATTAGAACATCCTTCTCCATAATATGGGAAATTCTATATCAGCATACAGTATATCCAAACTTGGGTGGTATCTTGTAGACTACGGCTGGTTGTATGCTAGGGCCTTTAACATGAGTTTTGATATTTAAAGTATAAAGTAATTGATCTACATGTTTATGGCCGCAGGTTACACTTTTGACTTTAGATACCCCTACCTGACAGACTTCATGAAAAATTGTAAGCTTTGATGATCATATAGCTGAACAGTGATTTACGTGTAGCAGTCAGTTCGGCTGAAGTAAGAGTATTTGACTTATGTTTGACATCAAGTCACAGGTAGGCCTACCTGTTCGAAGTATCAGATACAACCGGAGAAATTGTTATCAACTGAATTTTAGATACATTATGGCTTAAGAATGCGATATTTAAGAAACTTTTCTGATCTTCCAAACCCAGCGAAAAAGGCCAGGGCTGGCCACATAGAAACTCCGCTAGTGCTTCGACAGCCTATCGGTGTTAAAATGCATGGGAAAATGTACAGCACTATCGGCAGATGGGGGCTCCGCTAGCGCTAGCGGAATTTCTATGCGGCCAGCCAAGAAATTTAGAAATCGATGCCGAATGCAGAGTAAAGATGTCTTGATAAACACATGGGCCGTATTTTAGAACGTTCCTTTAAGGTCCACCTTAAATGTATTGTTCTCGGTGGTTTACAATAGACTTAAGTCGGAACGTTCTAAAATACGACCTTATATTTTTGGTGCCAGTTTGCAGGCACTGCCCACACCCCACGGACGCATGACCGACACTAACGATGAGTGCTGTATTCATTCGTTGAAGGCCTAATTTTGTCATATACTTGACAGGGAACCTGCAGGTGTCCAACTGTTGGACAAACTGCTTATCTAGCTGCTTATTCTGCATTCTAAACGTATTCAAGCATAACACAGAAATGCCAATCGCAGTTTGTATTATATTTAGGGAGGTTCCATGTCATGGAACATCTTGTAGATGTTCCATGTCCCTTTGAACAGATAA
>NMRB01000019.1:360260-385950 GCA_002633025.1 Notospermus geniculatus | reverse complement strand
TAAGACAGCACGGATATATCCTGATTCCGTCATACGTAGGGAACAGATTAAGGCTGCTGGTCTGCTGTGGTCAACTCATATTGTATCCCATTTGAATCATCATAGTGACCATTTCAAACCTCAATATTGGTCAACATAGACGAAGGGTGCAACCATATTGGGAGGCAATCCAAAATGGACTAGAAATATGATCTAAGACAAGTATTAAAACATCCTTCTCCATAATATGGGAAATTCTATATCAGCATACAGTATATCCAAACTTGGGTGGTATCTTGTAGACTATGGCTGGTTGTATGCTAGGGCCTTTAACATGAGTTTTGATATTTAAAGTATAAAGTAATTGATCTACATGTTTATGGCCGCAGGTTACACTTTTGACTTTAGATACCCCTACCTGACAGACTTCATGAAAAATTGTAAGCTTTGATGATCATATAGCCTAGCTGAACAGTGATTTACGTGTAGCAGTCAGTTCGGCTGAAGTAAGAGTATTTGACTTATGTTTGACATCAAGTCACAGGTACCTGTTCGAAGTATCAGATACAACCGGAGAAATTGTTATCAACTGAATTTTAGATACATTAAGGCTTGAGAATGCGATATTTAAGAAACTTTTCTGATCTTCCAAACCCAGCGAAAAAGGCCAGGGCTGGCCACATAGAAACTCCGCTAGTGCTTCGACAGCCTATCGGTGTTAAAATGCATGGGAAAATGTACAGCACTATCGGCAGATGGGCTCCGCTAGCGCTAGCGGAGTTTCTATGCGGCCAGCCAAGAAATTTAGAAATCGATGCCGAATGCAGAGTAAAGATGTCTTGATAAACACATGGGCCGTATTTTAGAACGTTCCTTTAAGGTCCACCTTAAATGTATTGTTCTCGGTGGTTTACAATAGACTTAAGTCGGAACGTTCTAAAATACGACCTTATATTTTTGGTGCCAGTTTGCAGGCACTGCCCACACCCCACGGACGCATGACCGACACTAACGATGAGTGCTGTATTCATTCGTTGAAGGCCTAATTTTGTCATATACTTGACAGGGAACCTGCAGGTGTCCAACTGTTGGACAAACTGCTTATCTAGCTGCTTATTCTGCATTCTAAACGTATTCAAGCATAACACAGAAATGCCAATCGCAGTTTGTATTATATTTAGGGAGGTTCCATGTCATGGAACATCTTGTATATGTTCCATGTCCCTTTGAACAGATAAGGATAAAATAGAATTTTCAGGATTACATATAGGTTTCTGTGCTTCTGATAACAATCATCAAAGTTGCCACATTGTCTGGTTCAGTTGATATTACATGTATACAGAATGAGGAGGAGGGCAGAATATTATAGACTGTAAATAGAGCTTTCTCGATCCAATTAAACATTGTGTGTGCCAAAAATGCATGTAACACTGTGTAATTCTCTTGATTAAACCCAAGTCATTTTTAGAAGCAAACCGATTGTGCATTGAATTTTTCAACTGATTGATGTAAATAAATATTAATAAAAGTTGTAAAGATAATAAAAGCCTTGTTTTGTTGTTGCTTCATTTTGTGTTGGGGTATAGGCCAAGATTTTCAGTGTCGCCATGCTGACTCATCTCAGGCTGCATGCTGTTCGTTCCAAGACGTACGAGTAAGCAATCCCCTTGCTAAAGGCAGTCCTCCATCAGAGACGTTTCTCATGTGAGTTGGCTCTCCAGGGCCAAATTACACAGAAAACTATACGCAATCATCTTCCAACTTACACCAATAGTGGTGAGTTATAATCCACTGACAGCCAGCTCGCAAAACTCCACATCATTATTTATTTCGGCTCATTCATATACCGTAAACATGGATTGTCTTCTCGGTATCATGGAGCCCTGGATCAGTCCCAGTTCTGACCAGAGAAGGAACTGGTAATCTCTAGGGAGCAATCCTCAGCCATAAAATCCCAGAAACTGTGGTCGGCTGCCCCCTGGTGGGCAAATCGGTACCGAATATAACACCCCTCATGGTTGTTACCCTCGGACATCATACTAGACTGCTATCAGCAAGCCCATAATGTCCAGAAGTATTGGATAAGTGTACATCATTTACATTACATGTCTCATGTACAAGAGNACTCCCAAACCACGAAGTTGTTTGAGTATTAGAGCAATTTCAAACGAATAGTTAGCATGGTTTGTTGCGAACATCATGCCGCGCCTCGGCGTGATTCGCCTCAAAATCAGTCGATTGCGCATGCGCAGTATTGCTGAAGTCGTCAGCCCTTTCCAGTGGTGTTGTAGTAACGTAAACCCACTGGGGACGAGTTTGGTTTCTCATGTGAGTTGGCTCTCCAGGGCCAAATTACACAGAAAACTATACGCAATCATCTTCCAATTTACACGTCCAATAGTGGTGAGTTATAATCCACTGACAGCCAGCTCGCAAAACTCCACATCATTATTTATTTCGGCTCATTCATATACCGTAAACATGGATTGTCTTCTCGGTATCATGGAGCCCTGGATCAGTCCCAGTTCTGACCAGAGAAGGAACTGGTAATCTCTAGGGAGCAATCCTCAGCCATAAAATCCCAGGAACTGTGGTCGGCTGCCCCCTGGTGGGCAAATCGGTACCGAATTTAATACCCCTCATGGTTGTTGCCCTCGGACATCATACTAGACTGCTATCAGCAAGCCCATAATGTCCAGAAGTATTGGATAAGTGTACATCATTTACATTACATGTCTCATGTACAAGAGTTTCTAGTTTTCTTTCCACACATCTCAATTCAAGTTAGTGACACTGACAGTGACGATATGCCTGCCAATAACAGCAGTTAGATCAGTGTGGCAGCAATTGACCTGTCCTCCCAGTGAATCAGCTCTCAGTGGGATTTGAAGATCTCTTGAAAAAAGTCACAGCCAGAAAGTGCTTGCCTACGATACACTGCTCTGCACCTCAATGAAATACACAGTGAATTTGGTAAGCTTAGAATGAAATCTAACAGGAAGCTAATCATGATCGAATCAAGGCAGAAAACCTGATGGAAAAATTCTCATTATCATTGTATAGAAGGTGTTGGATGATTCATGGTCACATTGCATTGAGAAGCTGCAATGCACGTGTCTGATGCATCCGTCAACAATTGACAGGTATAGCTTCATTATTATCAAAGTTTCTGAGACAGTGGTTTAGAGGATTCCAGCATGAGTACAGTGACACAGTGGAAAAATTGGCGCCTCTAGTGTCACCTCTGAGTTCGAGGACCTGCACTTTATGTGAAGACGAGAGAGAGGGCTCTACGACGGCACAGATTGTGAATCTGCTGAGAGTAGCCAGTCTGATGGCTTTCAGCTTGGAAGCCCGACGTTTGAAGACATCCCTGCATCCCCTCCTCGTGTACCACAGACTGAAGAAACCAAGGTCCTCGGATTATTTTCAATGAAAACAAGCATCCTTAAACCATACTCCAAACAGTTCGATTCAATTGACTCACAGCAGTGATGAAAACTGATATTAAAATGAAGTTAAATTAAAAAACTTTTGTAACAGAATCTGATATTGGTATGAAATCGATTCATTTCCAATATGTCAAGCTTCTTCAAATCAAACTGATTCTTATAGTTTTCCAATATATTTCAACGAGGTAGAATACTATGCATGTTGATCGTCATTCTCCCTAATGGCAATCTCAAAAATACATGTAAGCTTAACAGACTGGCAACCTCTGCACAAGCTTAGCTAACTTCACTGTTCAGATCATTTTATTCACTCCAACTTCGAAGGTATATGTACCATAAAATGATGCACAGGAGGTCAACTTGTCAAGCAAGACGATCACATTTTGGTTGATGGTGACATTATGAATGTCACGCTGGGAGATGATGCCACTGCCATCTTTTCAGATTCTGTAGAACAACCATAGATATTTCATCCAGCTGCGAGGAGATCTCAAATATCTATAATATCCATCTCCCGGGAAAGATGGAGACACTCAAATCTGCGAGACAGGTCTAGTGTGTTGCAAGCAGCTCACATCACAGACACTGTCCCTACATCAAATCTGGCAGACATGAAGTTGTATGCTTGCCACCAGTTCAGGAAGATGATCTCATGGACATGAATTTGTATTGAGTGCTGCCAGATTATGAAAGGCAGAGACAATCATCTTGCAAGCCAGGCATCGAACACTACCAGTACCATGATGTTTCTAGGAACCCACACTCACCAACTTCTTTTGTTGGTGCAAAAAGCGAAGTAGCTTACAAAGGCATCCCCTGTTCATAGAAAGGACACGAGTCCTGAGCTCCATCTAAGTTGACACTGGACCACGGTACATTTTGAAATGACACATGGCATCAATACACAGACCTACTGTCAACTAGCTTCGAGACACAACAGGGAAGGACGTCTGTTTCATCTCAACATGATGAAGTCACGGGGAGCCTAACCTCACAACAAGGTCATGCTAGATTCCATAAGGTTATTCCCCAGGTTAGTCACACAGTTTTGGGAATCACAAACAAGAGGACCATGCATTCTACATAATCATCAAATATATAATCTGTTTTCGTGGAAGATGCGGGTATATCAAGCACAACTGGGATCAGGCCAAAAACAATGAAATGACATAGCCTACATGAAGATAGCACCAAGGCATACCAGCATAGATAGGCCTATCGGTGCGTTGATGATGGGTCTACAGCAGTGTTTGCACACTATCCCCAGACCCCCTCAGTACACGAAAAAGCATGTGAGAACTGAATGACCAACCATAGTAACCTACAGTCGAACAACTCAATTACTCCATATATTTTTCCAATAAGTGTACAGCTATTCATTTCTCGGCCATCAAATCTATCCAAATCCCAAAACAATATTTAGCATTAGTGTACCACATCATGGACACTTAATTGAGTTCCACAGGACAGGCTAATGCTGTTTTGTGAATTACAAGTCAACTGATGGCAGGAGTGACTTGGAAAAATGTCGCGACAAGGAGATAGAAAATGAAATCATTTCTTTTTCATGCTTTGAGGTTTGACATCAAAGACTATGGTGGATGAGGAAATGAGCATTGGACATCTTGGCAGAACGACATGATTTCAGAATGGATCACTAGTAGCTGAAGCCTATGAGAAGATGATGGAAGTCAACATTTGTTGTGCAATAATATTGGTGTTTATGACAAGAATTGTCAAAAAATTAGAAAAATTGGCAGTTAGATGCCATTTCAGTTAGATGCCATTTTTGGTTTGTGGCCGTTGTTTTTGTAGAGGCCGCTGACCAATTCCACCTGGGCCTGGAACCCATGATTCCACCACTGCTCTCCCAGCTTCGCTGGTGTTAGGCCTAGGGGGAATTCACCAGGCAGAGTAATTCCCATTAAAGGTGGATGAAGTGTGGCTGTCAGGTTTTATTCCTCCAAGCACTGACCAAGTCCAGATTGCATAGTGAATGTCAGTCTGCAGCTGACATGATTCAAATGGCATATGAAGTACATAGAGATGAAAAACACCAGAAACTGAATGAACTCATTGGAGATGGAATGAACGAGGCATTAGCCAGACAGAAGGTTCATGATGAGTTGCACCAAAAGTATCGTAAAAGTCTGCGAAATATTTTCCGGAAGCACTTGGTTAGCATGCATAAGCTACGCAAGAGCTCACTGTACAAGAAAGTGATGGAAAAGGTCAGGGAACTGGAAGACGATGATTATGATCGTGATGAAGCCATCCAGTATGCACTATTACAACATAAATATCTGCTGTACAGATTGATACCTTCTGATGTAGAATCCGATGACGATGAAACAACTGAGGAGGAAATTTAAAGCAGGCAACAGCAGATGAACCAAGCCTCAAGATCAATTTCAGCCCACACACAACCAAAAATCAGGGATCAGCCGAGTCCCCTATGTGTTGCTAACCCTAGCACATAGTATGACCCAAAGATTGCCGCAAACTTGACGCTAGGTGGCGATATGTGCAATGACGTCAATCATATCGCCACTAGTGACGGTGGTAGGTTTCCATCTTGAAAAGTAGTGCGCGCGCGGAAGGAACAGAAGAAATTCTTCTGTTTGTGAAGCGGTCACCCATCACTCGTTTTCTACGCTTACAATATAGATCGTTGAAGACAGGTGTATAAAGGTATAGAGTGATACAAGCAACGGTTGAGTAGATGTAAAGTAATAATAAAGTTATTCTGTTTCATTTTCGACAAGGTAAATACTGTTTTCTGCAAATAATACCATTTTGAAAAAGAAGTTCTCATCACGTGATAGACTAGCCCGCCGACGATGACGTCAGGATTTCAAGATGGCGATCTAGCATCGATGGCAGTGTTAAAATTTTCGTCCAATTATCAAAAAATTTCAACGCTGTCGTGGAGTATGAGATTGCCGTTGACGAAGATTGCCATCGGCAATTTATTTCCGGTTCCGCTTTTGTTGTCATGACAACCACTATTTCCGGTTTTCATTGCCATGACAACCCGTACCCTTCTACGACAATCTTCGTGATTTTCCACCAAATTTTCATGCCAACAGACGGCGCCACCTAAATTTCCCGCCAAATTTTCGCCAATCTTCACGATTTCCCGCCAAGTCTTCGGCAATCTTCAGCGATTTCTGTGTGCACCCCAAACAGGACCATAATTGACACACTATACTAGCTCCACGCCAATATGGCATGCATAACCAAAGTAGTGAGGGTTTGTTGTGTAGAGCATAAATGAACTGTATAAAACACAATCGATGTCTTGTGTTATTCTTTTTGAATTGAACTTTAGACGATGGAGGATCTATGTGACACCATGTCTAATCTGCGACTGAACACAGTCAAATTCAAAATCACATTCGGTAATGTAGAAAAACATATATCCTTCTGGAGGCTGAAAACGCTTCATAAACGACTTCATCGTCATATGCGTCGAAAACAAAAGAAGGCCTATCCGACGCTGAAAAATGCTTGCTAGAACAACATTAAAGCGAATCGACAGTCGTTTTGTAAACAGTAGGATGATGTTTGTAAACATTGCCCTCACAGCCAATCAGAATGCAGGAAATGAGTGTTTGTAAACAAAGATTCGTCCCCTTTTGCATTCAAATTTTTTGGCTGACACATCGCTTGTAAGTGGTTAACCGTCCCTCATGCATCACTTACGGAACAAAGGGATCACCGCCTACCGGTGGATCATCATTAGCAAATAAGAGCAACAATAAACCTATAAATCAATGACATTCTGACGAGAATGCCATCACAAAGGTTTGTGGTATTTACTCGAGCAACACATGCCAGGCAACACGTGCCAATAGAACGCGCATAACGAAGCCAATGATGGCTACCTGTCTGGGCAATGGATACACTGAAATCAGCTCAATTCATCCATGACAACAACACACCAGAGCTAGAAGACTGTGAAGGCATCATCATTCTCCTGCCAACATTTGCCCACAATGGATGGAGGCACAACCAAGTACCGGCACGTCAAATTCACAGAAGCAGCTTCTCATCACCATGATAGAGCTCGAACCCAGCGCCTGGTTCCTCTTACAGACCTGCAGATGTTGCTTTTACGAAGCTCCTGATGAGTCAAACTGGTATCTACTCGACAAAGATCATCTTCCAAGCTCTAAAGAACAAGTCACAGCCATAAAGGTCCTTGTTAGGACCAAAACGGCTCTTCTTAGGGCCCCAAACTATTTAAAAAGAGACCAATCTGACCAGTTGTTATCGCATGTTACGCCACTAGCGTGGTAGTATATGATGTCATTCAATACCTGTTTGAATTTCCCGCGCAAAGAACACCCTCTTTTGGCCATCTGATGAACCAAAAACAGCGCCATCTATTGATCACAGTTCGTGTCATCTATTTGTTGATATGTTACCATGACAACAGTGACGTCACCTGCTTTTGTTTCTAACAATAGCTATTGTTCCAATAGCTATTGTTCATGTAATAGCTATTGTTTCTATAAATAGCATCGTGGCCTGGATTATTCTATTTTTAGAACATCCCCTCACGACCAGGCTCCAGATTGACATACCACACTACTCAAACCAGGCTCGAGATTGACATACCATACTACTATCCACATATTGTCAAAGTACAGGCATCTTGAAATCCAACCTTTGCAAATAATAAATCATGTGACATTAAATCATAGGAAGAGCTCCTTGTGAGACATGAGTACAAATGAAATATTTGCTAAGGTAGAATTCCCATGGATGGTATTGATAATCTATAGAATCCAAGAGTAACCATCTCGTCATAAGCTTCTTTCGAAATATCTGATGGATTGTGAGTACTGCATCCATGTCTGTGCTCTTATCCTGTGGCTTCACATCAACAGGTCTATCAAGGGTTAAGAACACCATGGTCACCACACAATAGACCTACTTAGCCAAAGTTTGGTGGCAATTCACTGGGAATTACTCCTAATAACCATGGAAAAGTAACTTTTTATGATTGTAAAATGTTTGCTGAGATAATATTATTGTTAGAAACATATTTATTGGTACTTCCTGGCAACTGTGAACAGATTCTGTTCAGAACAGGGTTGTTGCCAACTCTTATCAACAATGGGTCAAATGCCAGCACCACTGCATCCAACAGGTTTGATTTCCACAATCTGTCAGAGAACCGATTGGTTTGGCCTCAAAAAGTATCGGCACTTGACTAAATTTCACTAATCTAATCCTCGGTCTGAGGATAATTGCTATGGCAGAATTCTAATTTCATAAACTTGGGCGTATCATCCCATGAGAAAAACATGAACGGGGCAGTGACCAGTTTTGTACGTTGCATAGAATTGATTCCTCTGAGGTAACTGACGTCAATGACAAACATTTCGTCATTGGACCACAAATATACACACACAGGTCAGGCACAGATAAGGATACACTGGTTTCTACCATCAAGTGCATCATATACTGAATGTATTTGGGTACTGCATGATTTCTTTGGAAAACGTGCCCTCATAGTGGACTATATAATGAAAAGGATCTTTACCCTCACTTTTTCGAGTCATTAGGGACAAAATGAGCCCTATGTATGCGCTATTATGCAACTTTGCAATCAGAGCTGTGCTTCATCTGATTTGGAGCTATGGTGTTATTTCGTATGGGAATATGTAAGAATCAAGATATAGGGGTATGGAACAACAATATGATGCATCAAGAACAGTACTGTGAATTATCTGCGATATGAGGAGGGTTTTTATACCACGAGGGTCACAGATTGGAATACCAGGATTGAGGATGCAAAATGACATGAACTCGTAAGTTAAGGTAGGTGTTAGGGATTCACACTTTTGGTACCGGTATTCTGAAAATTTAGGAATCGTAACTAAGTTACTAGTAACTTCTAAATTTTAACCTGTTCTACATCAGCATCAACCATTGAGAACAAACAAATGAGGGGGTGAAAGTAACTGGTCCGTGAATTGGTCAAGCAAAGTGAAAACTGCGACAAATTTTGCAGAGATATCTGAGGTCTTTGAATTGAAGTAATACTTGTCGCAAAGTGGAGATGAACAACATTCCCTCTTAAAATGACTCCCATAAAATCTTGTCCCCCCCCCCCCGTCAAGCAGGGTGTCAGCAGTCAGTGCTGAATGAACTGGCGATAAGTTCACAGCATGACTTTTCTCGCCTTTGAGATGGCTGCTTCTTTGTAATGCTGAAACTGATCGGAAGAATCTTTTAATAATGTGGAGGAGTAGGTGTGGTCCACGGCCCTCATACCAGATCTATCGGGGTTGATTCAGTCAATTGGCAACAGAGGCACAGTCGTTCACATTTGATATTAAGAGTTCATTTCCCAGCCAGATCAATTCCTCTTATATGAGGAAGTGACTCTCTACCATTTACATGGGGACCTGTTTCCTTTCCATCACCAGATATTAACCACATATAATTTGATGATGATTTATTTGATAGCTCGCATTGATTACTATCATCAATTCAGTTTGTTTCAGTAACCAATGATAAATCATGATTTCAGAATCAGTCCTACCACTATCAAAACAACAAAGGAATAATTTTCCCCTNAGACATTATCTTTAGAACATTGCGATATAGAGAAAATATCCCCCAGGTCTTTTATTGGCTTGGACAGGTTGAAGAAATTGGATCTCTCATATAATAATCTCACGACTTTAGACAGTTCCATGCTTCGCACTCTTGAAACCATCCACTCGTTGAGTGTTTTATACATCTTCGGTAACAGGTGGATATGTGACTGTAAACTGCGATGGTTACGCCAGTGGATGGATGGCAAGGACCAAAAACTCATCTTACAAAAAGACATGGATATGTTGATGTGCTCTGGCCCGCTAAAGCTGGCGGGGTTGGACTTGATGTCAGTCAGTATCAACAAGTTTGCTTGTAAACCAGAAATTGCGCCAAATCAGTATGTTTATAACGTAGCTCCGAGGTCTTTGGTTAATCTGTCATGTCAAGTGCACGCCGATCCAGCGGATAATTTACGGTGGTATAAAAAGGGGTTTCTTCTTTACGAGGAGCACGTCAAACAAGACGACGTGACCATAGATGACATGATTCACGGCAAATCTGACATTAAGAACATCACAATGGTACATTCAATCACGCATGTTGGTGTTAATGATACTGGGGATTATCGCTGTGAGGTGAGGAATTATGCTGGAGAGGCACACGCTACAGTCCGACTCCAAATTAAGGAACCCAAATTAAGCTCAAGTAGCAGCTCCCTCTTGTGGATGAAAACAGGCACCTTCATTGGCGCAGTCGTTGGTGGTGGCATTGTACTCTTGATTATTTTGACAATCACGACAGCCTGCTTGATCACCAAGAAGAGAGGAAAACTGAAAAAAGCCCAATCCCAGGCTGTGAGTTTAGCAAGCGATAAAATTTACGCCGCAAAGAGCGAGGTAATTCCAGATGATCCATTTGGATTTGTGAGTCCAGTACCGCCACCGCCCCCTGTTAGATCATGGGCAACAAAGACCACAGCAACACCCCCGCCAACTGCAAGTGTTAACCCAAATCGTTGTCGAAATGGCTCACCCTATCAGGAGGTCTACTGGTCGACTTCGACACCAAATCGCTCAACATTTAGACCAGCTGACTCTTTCTATTCCTGTCGATCAGATCGTATGGGACAGTACGAGGCCAAGACTCGATCGCTACCAAGAAATCCCGACCCAATTTATCACATTTATGAAGCAGCCCCATTTGAAGAGAACCTGTCGTATGTCTAGGGCCAGGGATCCAGCGGATCATATCTGAATAGAGGGCAACGATAGTTGGAAGTGATATAAGAATGACGGTCAGGGTACAACAGGGTTTGATGGTCCTCCCATTGCATGGTAGGCCTTTGTCGCGGACTTGACCATGTACACCATCATGATATCCTGGAATGGTTGGTGTTGTGACACCCTGACGGTCGCCTCAGGTCACAACTTCAATGGGCATGTTCCATTGGGATTTGGCCAACATCCTTTCAACATTTAGGAAAATCACAACATGTACCAAGCATTTGGCAGTTTTCCTTGATCGGCATGTACTCTTTGTTTCCTTCTTGGAGGTTACAGTTCAACTCTCACGTGTAGGACCACCTTTAATCAACTGGTATTTAGGCAACCCAATTTGAAACCAAACTAGGACTGCCAGAGCAAACTCCTTAATGTGTCATACATAATATTTCATTTCCCTGATTAAACAGTACGTCATCCAGTTGATTATACCATGGTTGTAGGCCTACACAGGAAGTATTATCAATCACTTTGCTTCGTCAGCATTACATACTGACCACCGAATACAAGTCAGGCAAATTTTTAGCCTCATTTTTCATGCTTTTCTGATGACAGAAGACTCCAGAATGGCCAATCTTTCATAAAGACATAAGTTGGGGGTCCAGATTTACTGATTTAGATGTATTGAATGCATCCGAACGACTGCTGTGTGCAGCTCACACAGGGTTTTCAATAACGGAATGATAACATTAAATTTCTTCTCATTGTTTCGGTGAATGTTGTAAATAAAAGCTTCATAATACCCCACAGACCCACATACATGGTTACCAATTATTACTGACCATCAATAGAACAGGAAATGTTATCCAGAAGTCATGACTCTTGAGTCAGATTAGGTTAGGTTGAAGACCCTCGGGAGGGGCATGAAAGCTTGTAAGCCAATGGCATGATGATGAAGTGCACATGATGTTGCATTAAACAGCATAGGACAGATGACGAGATGGCCTTGGCTGAATTTTTGATGTGGACGTTTGATGACAGTTCAGCAGAATGAATGTGCGCACTGAATGTTTGGTGTATTGTTTGAATCAAGTGAATGTCATTGAGTATGCCAACATGTCTATGGAACGGACAATATTCTTTCAAGAGAATGTGTCAACTGAATGTGCCCTTCATGAGTTGTGTTGACAGTGAGTGAATGTGAGCTGTCCACTCAGAGTAAAAGGCTAAGGATCCATTCACATGAATTTCGAGGGGTGAGATGCTGCATCCTTTTGTTGGTAATTGGCGGGCGGAAAAAAACAATGGTTGCAGCATGCCCTGCCCCCCCCCCCTCCCTCAGCGGTCACGGCCATATTGCATGCTCGTTCCAGTTTTCTCAGGAAAGGGTCCGTTTTCAGCAGCTCAGTTCTGGAAGAAATTCCCGAACACACGTTATTTAAAGGTCCATTTAGGCGGTCAATTGCTGGCAATATGCTTTAATCTGACTCCGACAGTCTAATTACACGAAAAAGCCGGATAAGGGGGAGGTGAAAATCTTTTGTTTCCTTCCATTTGGGGTCTTTTACAGGGAAATGCCTGCAAAAAGGGGTGGAAATTTCCCTCAGTTACTTCCTTCCATCAGCAGTCCTTCTGAAATTCAGGAATGAGCCTCGGCCTACATGTAGGCCTACCCGTAAATTTGGGAGCGAGGGAGCCGGGAACAAAAATAGGCCCACACCCACAGACAGGCGTCTGCAGCCCGCTTCTTGCCTGGCAATGGAAATTTTAAGGAATTCATAGACAAGGAGCATAGGTTACTACAGCCATTACACGATGTGTTCGGGAGGCGAACTCAGGGCGAGACTGGGTCCCATCTTTGCGGCTCCACTCTCCCGTGGCGCACATTTTGGAACACACAGTGGCGCCGCGGAGTGAAGCAACGAAGATTTGAACCAGTCTAACGTAGGGCGTGTAAAACTGCCCGACCGGAAAACTCCTCTGCAGTGCCGGCCGTGTCGTTCCGCATTTTATGATACTCCGTCTGACTTCTGCGTAGGAGATTGTCCGGGGTCGGACGGCGGAAGACGACAGTGCCACTTCAGGGTTGACTGTGCATGCAGTGAGACCACATGAACAATCAATCACCAGGATGAATATTCCCAGACGTGCACCGAAGTTGACCTTCTGCCTTAAGCCTTGCAAGAAGGAAATTTCACCCGTATCAGGAGCTTATGAAAAAAACAAATGGATATTCAGTATTAATCCAGCCATTCATGCAGGACATGTTACGGGCTTGCACTGTCTTCGGGCATTGGAAACTGCCCGGCCAACACAGACTAGGACAACAACAACAACGCTTATAATTTTTTTTAATACAACCAGGAGATATTGTCAGAGGTGCATCATCTCTGTTGCAGACGGGCACGTCCACCCTCTGCCAACATCCACTGGTGTAAAGGGGGCCTACGTTCCTAGAACGGGGCATTGCTCGGGGGTGTTTCTGTCACATGTATTACCTCCTGGCCCAGGGTACATATGTGCTCCTTCGACCTCAGAAACATCCCCCCACCCCCCGCAATGCATGCCTCAACCCAGCTTCACATGGGGCCACCCCACCGCCAGTGCCCCACCGAGCACAAATGAGTGGCTCAGCAGTGGAGGAAAATCTGTGGGATTTCAGGGGCATCTATAGTGNAATGGTTCATTTTCAGTGGCATTGTTTGACAATTCCCGAAAAACACTTAGAAAAGGGTGCATTTTATGGTGCTTCTCCTGAAAAATCTTCAGATTATCGGATCAAAAACTTCCTCGTATAAGGGATGGGATATGGGTTTGTTTTCTTTTGTTTAGCCAGTCCGATGCTGAGTATTATCCTTCAACGGTGAGGGTCGCTTGCTAGAATGGGGATGAAAATCCCTTTGTTTCCTTCCGTTAGGGGCATCTTTATATTACATGGAAAATCCCGTAAAACGGGGAGCAAATTTTCATGGTTCCTTCCATTAGACTAGGGTCCTTATGAAATTCACAGGAACAGTGTGCCCTAAGGGCAGCGGGCATCGCTCTCTCAATCGCGTGAATTGATTCTTAGCCAATTTGAGCGAATGAGTTCACAAAGGCAAATGTAGATTCAAGGTGTGAATGTAAGCTGCAGGCACGGATCCAGGGTTGACAGAGGGGGGCGTAGCTCGATGGAGGCGGTGGACAACGAAAGCGGGAAGCCCAAACGGGGGGTCTGGGGGAGAGCCCTCCCCCAGAAAAATTTGACAATTTAAGTGCTTTTAGATGCATTTCCCTGGCATCTGAGAGCAAAATACTCGAATTTTTATGTGATTGAATTTTTCTTGCTAAAAAAAATCATTGCTCTGCGGAAAATGGGGGGGGGGGCGTACGTCCCTTCCGCCCCCCCCCCCTCTGGATTCGTGCCCGAGCTGAATGTAGGCCTACAGCAAGTTGACTGCAGAATGTGCCTGTATCACGTTGATGACTGTTGTTGAAATCTAGGCTAGGATACAGTACACAAATTATACAAATTTTGTGTCAATTGTCCATGTGTATAAAGCTGATCTAACAGAAAAATGGGCAATGATCAGATTGAAGGTTTTTCTAAGCTCCAACTATTCATGGAATTAACACTGACAGATCAGCATAGTGTTGGGATGCTCCATGAGAAAAGTGCAGAAACTTTTGAAAGTTTTGTTGCATGGTGTCTCGACATGCTGAGGAAGCTCACGGGGTGATCTGCCGACTTGAGTCCTGTATCTGCTCCCCTTCCTTAAACACTGAACAGAACAGAGTCCATCTCTCTCAGGCTGCCTTTACATAGAGTATACGGTATACGAAAACGCCCGTTTGATGAAGCCTTTGTTAATAGGTGTTTTCATATAGGCCTACCGTACCGTACTTCTACGTACAGGAAGCCTAATGTACATATTTCATCTGATGCTTCAAATCATAGATGTACTTTACTACAAATGTATGAATTATACATGTGAAACTGTAGTAATAATATCAATAAATATAATCACATTACTGGACAATATTACTTTAACTTAGTCATTTTATTTCATCATCATGGATACGTAGTCTCGTTAATGATTTCATTGGTCCATCCCAGGATGCATCAGACTCTGACATGGAGTCCAAGAATCTGATTGAGGAACCATTTGGAAATTCATCAATCATCCTCTGGCCCCAAGAATTGTGGTAAGGTTAGGAATAGCGAGTGCCACGAATGAGTCAATCATTTGCCATTCAGGATGATGCATAAGTTCCAGTCTCAATGAGAATACAAGGACATCATATGGTACCGTAATACTGTACATGTATTTCACATGTGAAACCTCGAAGTGTGCTTTTTAGTGTTACTTGAAACAAGGCTCAAGGCCCAGCTGACCAGTTCCCTTCAACACAGTGGCTGGTGAATGGTGATGGTGATGGTGATGGCACCCGAGCCATATGCGAGAGGTGGTGAGTTCGAATCTTGCAAGGTAATGCTTATGGCAAGAACCAAAATATCACATTCCATCAAACATCACACTTCGCCTGGATTATCCCGACAACTCAAAATATTTGAACCAGGGACTGCACAGAACATTAAGCCCGAAGCCTGGTCAAGAAGCTCTTGGCTTTGATTTCTGATTAGAAACTGGAATTCAAAGGCACACAGAACTAAAACCATTCAGGCCATGGTCTCAATGCCATGTCAATTCCTTATTCATGACTTCTAATTCTACAGTGCTGCCACCACCCTGCTTGTTCAAGCACTGCTCACTTCATTGAGTTATGTGATACCAGCTGGCTGCAGAGCAGGGTATTGCTATGGCGGGAACAGAAAACAAAGCCCATGCAGAAAAACCTATATGTAGGCAGACAAAAGGAGTTGGTTTGCTTGTCAAAGGATCAATGAACCTCATAATCCTTGGGGTGAGACTCTATTCTGGCAGAACTCCTCCTCTGTGAAGAGGTATCTCTGATTTCAAGTAATTCCCTCCAGTGACTGAAATATGACATGTCACCTGTGTGATTGGATTATTTTTTTTGCAATAGCAGAAGTTTGTGTGTCCTGGGAAAGTCATCACAGTATCACATCACACTGTTTCTTCTCCCCAAACTTTCATACAGTTTGTGATGAAGTCATCATATTGTAAGGTAAGCTATTTTTCCAATGACAGAATTGATAAATTTTGAGATGTTATATCTAGAAGTTGTGAGGTTTTCAGCTCCCCAAGTAAGTCCACTGTGTTAATGCACCATGTGTAATGACCTTTTGGATTAATCCAGCTGTTAATTTGCATTTTAATTAAGATGATTATTGGAGAGTTGTGGTGACATTGACATTTTGAAACAATGGGATATTGTATTCATTGGGGGTTTTAGGCCTATGAAAAGTGACGATGAGAAACTGACTGGGGTAAATATGCATGCACAGGACGGTTTATTCCAACATGCAGTGCTGAGTTGGACTACATGCAGTGTGTGTTGGTGAACTGAGGGAGCTCCTTCTTGGGGAACAGGTGAAATGTGTGTGTACAGACTGAGGTCTCCCAGTCTGGCCAGATTGCTGGCATTGATGAATCCTGTCGTTGGAGTGCAACTTTATAAGGTTTGTGTGCCCTTTCATCATTCTACATCATTCAATGTTGTGAAAATTCTCAGTTTTTCTCTTTGGCTGCTGAAATTTCACTTCATCTGTACATGCAATACATGCAGTAAGTTAGAGTAACTACAGCCTTACCTTTTGCGTGATATGATCGAAATTAATTCCGAGTTCTGTAAATAAAAGGCAAACATATCTCGAACACTATTTTCATTTAGGGGCAGGACTTTGGCAGTACTGACAGGTGCAAATTCCTGTATTAATGGATATTTAATCGATTTTTGCCACGACCCATTTTGAGACACAGTCGCCTAATGGACATGAATTTTCCACATCACTGCAAACATTCAAAAGTTACAACATCCTGGACGGTTTCAGAAATATGCCTTCAACATCGGGGTTCCAGGCCAGGATTTTTAAGTTCATGCATAGCTAAGCTGCGTACACCCTTAATCAAAAGTAAATGCACAGTGGTTTTTGCTATTATTCTTGTTGATTAAATACTATATGGAGCTGTAGCTGAAGTACCCGGTACCGGTACGTTTCAAAACAACTTTTTTTCATCAACATGACTGTGGGCCTTGAAATTCTACAGAGATTGTAGGTAGAGCCATTTTCATGAAGAAATCTCACTTAGTGATATTTTTAAATCGTGATATTTTCATGCTCAATATGATGCCAAGACTTTTCACTAAGACACAAAGAGGGGAAGTTGCAGGTTTACATGAAGCACACCCCCAAAATATCAAAAATAGGGTACAAAAAACCACTATGCATTTACTTTCGAGATATATTTGATTAAGGATGTACAAACCTTCCATTAGTGGAGGTTCATCTTCAAAGTTATCCGCTCCTGTCGGGCCGGGTGCAACTGGGTCAGGGGTCATAATCGACCCCACATACGGAGAGGCAGCAGGCGCGTACCCTGACTGGTCATAACCATAAGATTGGCTGTAGTCAAACTGTTGAAATTGCCTGGAAGAAATGGAAATGTGAAAAGCCCTGCACTCCCATCCCCAAGAACATGAAGAAGGTTTCTTCAAACACTTTCATAATTCAATCATTGAAATTCATCGGAAAGCTCCCAGTGAGTACTTTGTGAAAATTATCTATGTGACTGAGTTTATACTTCAGGATTTATTTGGTATAAAATCATACACCTGTAGTTGATAAATTTTAGTAAAAGGATGAGATTAACTTCCTGTAGACTAAGCAAGCACAAAGCTTCAGCCACTACTAATAGGATCCAAAATAAGCCCGTCAGGTTTCAGATTTAGACGGAAGATTTTTGTGTGTGTGCAGAATTGGCATTACATCAATCTATCATTATAACTGAGTACGGTACTTGACAGTGTTATAAGACACTGTGATCTTACGGATTTTCAGGTGAATATTCTGCTCCTCCTCCCATGTCATATCCACTACTTCCAGCATCATATTGACTCTGGAAGAATCCATCATCCGAACCAAACCCTGCTGACATTGTTTGATCTGAAAGAAAGACATCCCACAGTGTTGTATAGTGTAGGTCTAATGAGGAAGAATCTTAGGTTAGCTGTACCATCACCAGGCTTGCCAGGTTTTCAGGAGCTATTTTAAATTATTTTTGGTAGTGGTCACAGTTTAAGATAAGATACACCATATTACTAAGGTCATGAGGTATGATGTTAATAACACAGACATGATAGACGGGCTAAAAGAAAAATCTAGGGTGAAAAGGAACCCAGATGGCTATTAGCAAAATCGACAAGGTCCTCCTTGTCGATTCTGGCAATAGCCATGTTGCAGGGTTGGAGCTACCATTGTCTTCTTTTAGCCAAAGTAAAGAAAAGCCTGTTGTTCAGTAGTGTGAACAATAGGGATTTTCTTTACTTTGGCTAAAAAAAGTAATGGTAGCTCCAACCCTGCATGTTGTGATGTGGCCAGATTGAATACAGTAAACGAGGGAACCATGAAATCATGCTGGCTTTATTTAGGCCTAGCGTTGGGGACGATACACGATATCATCAGCATTCAGCAATTTTGTCTCCAGATAGCTTTTGTTTGTGTCATTCATCATGACACTGACAGAGACATAAGCCTAGGCCTACAATATGGACATCCGGTCATGGATCAGGATGGTTTTGGTCATTCGACATTATTGATTGATTGAGATGGCATGGGTCCCGGCGCGTCGTGCGGTGGGCATCCAGCATGTCAGCAATGTACCGGTAGGCCTAGGCCCTATGGCGTTAATGGCAGATACTCTTAAATTGAAGTTGAAGAACCTGCAATTTACAGGTAGGCCTATAGGCCTACATGCAGCAAGTAAGATCATGGCCTCATTTTTTTGGGAACACCCTGTCCCTGCTGTAGAGACGAAAACAACTCTCTCTGTCAACAGTCCTTTCTCCCTTCTGGGACGCTTCATTCAAAATTGATTCGATGTTTCATAGAAAGTAAACTAGTATTTACAATTATCTTGTATCTGAACCAAATAAGGCGACTGAAAAGTGGAGTTTGCAGGGATTTTTATATCGGAGACGACGTGGTGGATGAGAGAGGAAGTGCTGTCAATACCGCGCATGCGCACTGAACTGCTGGTGCAATTCCACTTCCTGTCTCTTACAACTCGGCCATCATCCAGTAAGCGAATCGCTGAGAACAGCTGATTTAAATCACTCATTCCTAGTGTGATCAATGGCCATCATGCTCAAAATATCACATTGATCGCTAGAAAAGATATAGTTTAGTTGCGGCTAAGAAAATTTCATGTGATTTCTTATGTTAAACCCTTTGAAATCAAAGGGGAAAGTAACGTGATTTCCTTGGTCGGCTTGGTCTTGGAACCGTCGTATCCTCCACCAGTTGTCCACACACATGACACAGCACAGTAGGCCTACAGTGACAGGGAGTGTATCGTGTGTATGTACATGAAGGCCTAGGGCTAGGCCTCTACAATACATGGGCCTAGACCATGTAAACTGATATATCATGTGGCCTTAATAGAGCAATTACCCTTCGTCAAGATTATGCAGAGTAGGCCTAGGCCTATGTCGCACTGCGCAAGGCCTGTAGCTAGCCTAGGCCTAGGCCTATCAGTTTGGCCTCTCCTCCTATTCGTCACTCTTCACTTCTTCGTTCAGTTCACATTCACTTTCAGTTCAGCGTTTCTGGCCCCCCGACTGATTGGAGCGATCCCCCCAGGCCCCAGCCCATCCATCATGCATATATAGGCCTAGGCCTAGTCGACGTCGCATCGACTTTGTCAGACTCACAATCATCCATCCATTTAAATCGATAGGTTATCCTCACTGACACACTCTCGTTGTTTGTTTGTTTTATACAGAGATGAAGACCCTCCATGCCAGTGAAAGCGTCAACATTCCTGACGGAGTCACCATCAGGTGTAAATCACGTACTGTGACAGTCACTGGGCCTCGTGGAACCCTTCGTCGTAACTTCCACCATGCTGCGGTCCAGATGGATAATGCTGGCAAGAAATTAACTGTCACAAAATGGTATGGTACTCGCAAGGAGTTAGCTGCTGTTCGAACAGTCTGCTCACACATTGAGAATATGATCAAGGGTGTCAGGCAGGTGAGTGGAGAAACAAGGGGCTGCATTTGTTATAAGATCTGACACCACATTTGGTGAACTACCGAAAATCACTGCTGGTAGAAATCATGATAATGACACCCTTTTCAGTAATGCTTTCATGGTACCCCATTTATAGATGGATGTGTTCTGGTAAGCTCTGTGGTCTTCACAGTGACAGAGTTGTCAACTATTATTGCCTTCTCATTTCCAGGGCTACCAGTATAAGATGAAGTCTGTCTATGCTCACTTCCCAATCAACGTGGCATTCAGTGAAACTGGGGATCAGGTTGAGATCAGGAACTTCTTGGGGGAACGTTTCTTGAGAAGAGTACCGATGGGCAAGGGAGTGAAGGCCCAACCCACAGGTGTAAAGGATGAAATCAAGATCATCGGCAATGATATCGAAGCGGTCTCGAAATCTGGTACGTATGAGCAGATGGATCCACTGGCTACAGATACCGAGCGACACCAATAGTCGGTGCAGCAAACAACAGTTTCATTGGTGGAGTCGCAGTGCAAAGCCAACAACCCATGACTTGCAGATTTTATGCTTTTAACCCCAGAGCTGGCTCTGTTGAGCCCTTGAATGGATGATTCTTTTGAGGTCATTTCTCGAATGTTCGTCTCTTTTCAGCTGCCAGAATCCAGCAGTCCACAACTGTGAAGCGAAAAGATATCCGGAAGTTCTTGGATGGTATCTATGTGTCAGAAAAAACTGTGGTTGACAAGCTTGACGACTAAACTGTATAGTTAATTAACAAAAGAAAAAAAATTATGTAAATTATATTCTTATCTCTATTCATTTATTTGTCAATGTGACGACTCTCGGAACATTTTCACAAGACACATTGGGGATCCTCGTCTTTTCCCCAGTCTCGCTGAACCTTGCATAGGATCTCCTGGAGCAGCAACCCTTCAGTACTCAGCAAGTCCTGAAGGTTATACCAATAAGCGAGAGACTTCATGGTCAATAGATGGCACCACTGTGACCTGAATGGTTTTCATTTTGAGCTCCGTCTGTCTGGCTCACAAGTCTCCTGCTTGATTTATTCCACCACTACTGGGCTGCTGTGAAGCAGTCACAGAGACGGGCTGTGACACATACATGTACCAGGACTAAGACGGTCTCCGAACCAGATCGAATAACATTGTCGACCGAGGCCAATGTTTTCTTGGGGTGACGTTCCCGTCTGTCCCCTTCCATGGCAAGCGCCATGACCAGACACCCTTCAAATGATTTTACCACTGGTACAAACCGAAATTACATGCATCGGGGACAAGGGATAACAACAGTGTGAAATGTTTCTTAAGTTTAATTATGCAACACCCACAGTACAATCTTACAAAAATGTATTTGTTATCCTTTACAAAAATGACTTGGGAGTCAGGTGACCTCAACTTTGACTACATAATAATGTTACTTGAGATACAAATGAATGCTCCCATAGGGAGACTACATAGGCCTACAGTGTTTTTGACTGTTGCCAAATAATTCAGCTGAATAGCACAAGTTTTGAACAACAACAGAACAACCATACGGTAATGATGAAAAATTTGGGTATGCAGGCCCTATTGCACACAAACCATATCAACAAAATACAGTCAACCAATAATTGAACAGGCACCACTTCATGCTAAAGTGCACAGGCTGAGAGATCAGTGCCATAAATACACCATCTTCCCATATACACACTACACAAGCCAAGCATGATGACCTATTGCTGTTATTATGGAGGAATTACTGTATACTGAGAGTATAATTCCTTCATGTTCCTCATTAACACATCTGTTATCCACCTGAAAAAACAAGTTCGGGGAGATCTTTTGGCTGGTGAGCCCATTGTTGTCATGAATTCATCTTGGTCCTTAAGACTAGAGCAAGATAGAATGGACGGCACCACTCAGTTAACGAAACCAAATATTTCTGATGATGACAGACACATACGATGTCAAACGATCTACCTGTAGAATATAAATCCTCCCTTTTTCAGAAACAGAACTATCTAGATCTCGATTCCACAACAAATTGTACGAGAACATTTTATGTACCGGGTAGCTGTATGCCGAGTATAGTTATGAGCACAACACTAATGTAAACAAGGCAGAACAAATTACATAATACAGCACATGGGCGTCCCCAGGTTTTCTGAAGGGGGTTCAGATTTCTTAAAGGCGGGACGTAGCCCCGGCAGCTCGCACAAAGCGCATTAGCGAGGGCCAAGACCCTCACCCCAACGGGGGTCTGCGGGAGGCCTTCCCCATGAAAATTTGAAAATCTAGATGCTGGGGCATTTTCCGATGAGTGGAAATTCCTCCACGCATTAAGCTGCTTTGAATGTGAGGACACTGTTCGCTAAAGGAGGGGTTGTTCGCCCCCACCCCACCTCCCCTGGGGACGCCCATGCAGCAGTCAACATACGAGTAACCGAGTAAAACCCAATCAAAATTCCAACTCTGGAAAGACTATCTGACACGACCACTACTACGGCACCATTTTCTAGGTCTCTTCACTGAACTCAGCCATGGCACCTTAATTGCTAATTCCCCAAAAATAACAAATGGGGCACAAGGGCCCAGTACCCACATGACCCACCACCTGTCACAGGCAATGGGAGTGCTAACTTCTGTATAATATATACTGCTTTCCAAGATGACCTTTAATATTGCACAATGGGAGCAAATCGGGACCGACTAACTCCATCTGTGATTTACGGTAGTCTCATGAGATTCCCTGTATAAGAATCTTATGTTATAAATCAACTTAATAAATAGCTTTGTTGACATAATATTAGCGAGTCAGAACATAACACAAAATTAACTACTTCTAATCATACACCAATACATAATAAGTCATAAGTTACAGTATGATTACTTAAGTATATGAAGACAACAACGGAGTGAATAAATTAAATTATTAAACTGAAAAACATCATCAAATCTAAGCTACTTCATCAGCTGTCAAAAACTCCAGCATAAACTAGTTCAAAAACTGATATAAAGAAGGGCAAATGAGCACCTTCACTTTTGTTCAAAGCATTTTCATCCGCTCTGCGAATTCTGAATGTACATACAGTGCTAAATTAAATTACTTCTATATTATTATAAAAGGATTCCCACAATATTTGTTGACCTGAATTATTCTTCCTCAATACAGCTGGGTGCATTGACTTTAGTGGAAAACTGAGATACTTGGAATAGAATGTGTATGTCTGTTTAGTATGAACTCGTAACATGGTTCAGACATTCATTTGTTAGGAAGAATCAGCCATGACGAATGACCAAGGTACAACTTGAATACAACTAAAGGCTGCATTTTATCAAGCTCAAGTCAAAAAAAGACTGCTAGTCTATGACAGCAAGCTAGGGCACCTTGTACATGTAAGAAAGCGAGATCATTTTAATGAGCAGTGCATTGCCAAAATCAATAGAAGAGGCAATAATAAAGACAGTGATTCCATTTGACCTGTCTGCCATAAGTATTCCTAGCTGAAAATCTAAACGACTTGCACAGAACTCCACAGAACATTTGAGGGCACTCAGCATGATGTTGATAGATGAGGTCAGGAAGACAGACGAACCTTCTCTGCAACAACACACCAATTCGCATGATCATAATATGTATCAACAACATTTAAGCCAGGGACATACTTCGTGATTAACCCATTCAATTCGCCATCTTTGAACACATGATAATATCGATGATATGTAGGTGATTTTGGTCCCGGTTCGGCTGCATCACTGTCAGTTTCGATTCGTTGATCAAGAAGGCTTTCAGCACTTGTTGCATCAACAGATGTCATGAGAGATAGCTCTGGAATGCATCCATTCGTGAGGTTTGGTTTCCTCATGCTCACCACGGGCAGTGAGCGACGTGACTGATCCACATGAGGCATATTGTCCAAATTGCGTCGCAATGCCTGCAGTTCAAAACTGTGACGTTTAAGCTTGCGGCGCTGCTCGATTGTCTGAAGTTTCTTATGTTTAATTTTCGGTACCGTGTCAGCTTGTTCCAGTGGACTTATCTGATCTCTTTCTGATTGTTCTGTGCTGCCTTTCTCCTCCAACGGATCCATCAATGGAGGAGGGTACGAAAAACCATTCAAAGAGCGTTCAGGTTTATCATCACTACTGTTTCTCATTAATCTTTCTGACTTAAACAAACATGGACTACTTATAGATGTGAGATCAAGCATGGAAGAATCAATTGAAGATTCATCAGCAGAATAACCATCCCGTTCCCGTATCTCGCCGCCAGCGCTGGGAACGGCCAACTGGTCCTTCCTTACAGTTTCGTTGTACGTCGGATCAGATAAGATGCGGCCTCTGAAGGTCTTTAAGCTGCCCCTGCGAGAATCACTCCCTGTTTGGTCTGTTGACGATCTCCTGGTTAACATTTCTGGTTCGCCCTTTTCAAAGATTCCACTCCTGATATGTGAGCACTCAATGTTGCCACTGCTATCGTTTGTCTTATTGCTACTCACAACACGAGCAGGAACGGATTTCGATGCGGCCAACTTCTTGTGTTTGTTTTTCACTTCATCCTCTAACTCGCCGTCTTCCTTCTGGTTCTTGTCAGCCGCAACTTTCTCCATTGTTGTAATGGTTCCCTTCCCCTGAAACACATCATCACTCTCTTCTTCATCATCACCCAATGACGAGTTGCCTTCATCTGACGCAAAGTCAACCGAACTTGAACGCCCTTTCTCAGTATTCCTGCGGCTCTGTAGATAAGACAAGGCACTTTCAGTAGACTCCTGTCGAGGGAGCAGAGTACTGCTCTGAGGGAATTCGCGGACTTGAAAGCGCTGCCCATCAGGCATGAGAGTTGGTGAATCTATAGGTGGCCATGGTTTATCAAAAATATGTGACTCGTTCTTGACAATGTGTTGAATTAATTGCCGATACAAAGAATCTTTTAAGTATTTCTTCTCCTCCTGCATTTCCTCCACGTTGTCACTTTTCATCTCAAGCTTGGGTACTTTCACTTTAGAAGATTTTGATGGACTAAGTAAGTTCATGAAATTCGCTTTCAGTCTATCTGGTAGTGACATCTTTCTGTCTTGATCGCAGTCAGGATCCTGTGTATCATCCTCCCCAAAATTGCCTGCCGTACTAACATAGGAACCAGAACTCGATGCCTGGCCAGCAACATCACCAGAAATAAAGTTCAAAATGGTTCTCTTTTTCTTCTCAGTGTTTCCCAACAGTCGACCAGCTTCCAATGCCACCGCTTGTATGTCCGAAGGGGATGGATTAGAGGGCGATCGCAGCTCAATATTTGGTGGAATGAAGCGAAACATTTTAGACTTTCTTGGACTACCGAG
>NMRB01000019.1:333611-360022 GCA_002633025.1 Notospermus geniculatus | reverse complement strand
CCTTACAGTTTCGTTGTACGTCGGATCAGATAGGATGCGGCCCCTGAAGGTCTTTAAGCTGCCCCTGCGAGAATCACTCCCTGTTTGGTCTGTTGACAATCTCCTGGTCAACATTTCTGGTTCGCCCTTTTCAAAGATTCCACTCCTGATATGTGAGCACTCGATGTTGCTGCTGCTATCGTTTGTCTTATTGCTACTCACAACACGAGCAGGAACGGATTTCGATGCGGCCAACTTCTTGTGTTTGTTTTTCACTTCATCCTCTAACTCGCCATCTTCCTTCTGGTTCTTGTCAGCCGCAACTTTCTCCATCGTTGTAATGGCTCCCTTCCCCTGAAACACATCATCACTCTCTTCTTCATCATCACCCAATGACGAGTTGCCTTCATCCGACGCAAAGTCAACCGAACTTGAACGCCCTTTCTCAGTATTCCTGCGGCTCTGCAGATAAGACAAGGCACTTTCAGTAGACTCCTGTCGAGGTAGCAGAGTACTGCTCTGAGGGAATTCGCGGACTTGAAAGCGCTGCCCGTCGGGCATGAGAGTTGGTGAATCTATAGGTGGCCATGGTTTATCAAAAATATGTGACTCGTTCTTGACAATGTGTTCAATTAATTGCCGATACAACGAATCTTTCAAGTATTTCTTCTCCTCCTGCATTTCCTCCACATTGTCACTTTTCGTCTCAAGCTTGGGTACTTTCACTTTAGAAGATTTTGATGGACTTAGTAAGTTCATGAAATTCGCTTTCAGTCTATCTGGTAGTGACATCTTTCTGTCCTGATCGCAGTCAGGATCCTGTGTATCATCCTCCCCAACATTGCCTGCCGTGCCAACATAGGAACCAGAACTCGATGCCTGGCCAGCAACATCACCAGAAATAAAGTTCAAAATGGTTCTCTTTTTCTTCTCACTGTTTCCCAACAGTCGACCAGCTTCCGATGCCACCGCTTGTATGTCCGAAGGGGATGGATTAGAGGGCGAGCGCAGCTCAATATTTGGTGGAATGAAGCGAAACATTTTAGACTTTCTTGGACTACCGAGCAAATCTGTCTGAGAATTCTGCTTTTGGAGACTTTTTAAGCAGCTCGGTCTCTCAACGGATTCCTCTGTGCCTGACATGGCAACCAAACTGACAATATTTTGACAAAGTTTCTCCTTCTCTTTTACTATTTCGATGCTGTCACAGTGGTTTGGGAATCCTGGGATATTAGTGGTCATATCGTCCAAGTCATCATCGCTTAGGGAACTCGTACTCTGAAGACATGATTCTCTCTTATCTAGCATCTGTTTCCCTGAAAAATGAAGAAGGTAAATGTAGTGTGATCCAATTGTATCCTGGTTGCATTCTTGCAGTTCATTTGGCACACATCAAATTTTAACCCCTAACTGCCAACATTACAACAGAGTTATTACAAAGAAAAATACAACATTACCTCTTCTTCTCATGTATTTTGTCTGCATGTTCCAAGGCACCAGGACATCCTGAGCATCAAACTGAAATGGAAAAAAGAAGCATTGAACTTCAAAAGCAGCTTCAGAAATGTCTTAAACCTGAGGTGCACAACCTAGCTCTCTTTGACACACCACCACCCTACTTGCTTCTCTTCACAAGGAGACACAGCAATGGATCATGATACAGGTAGCTCGGACTTCACACTAGCAATCCCACCCAAATTCAGTGATGTGTTGGCCAAGGTGCCAGTAATTTACCGTTTACTCATTTGACCCAAGGATCGCTTGTCCTTGAAAAATAAGTCCAATGGAACTTTTTGCCATACAAACATGTTCAACTGACCTTTCTTCTTGTCTGCTCCATGGCCCACACATAAACCATGATCTTTCCACCAGGCTGCAGAATACGTGCCAACTCCCGTAATGCGGCCACCCGCCGCTCAACCGTCGCAAAGTGATGAATGACACCAATTGATATGATTGCATCAAACGCATTGTTCCTGAACGGCAAGCGAAGGTTGTCACATGACATCACTTCATGACGATCATCACGCGCTGCTTCCACAAGTTTTTGGCACCGATCACAGCCCAATTTGAAGATGGATTTATTTATGTCAAAGTACCTGCCATTGCCACATCCTGAAGAGAGAAGAATCCTATTGAAATCAACACAAGGGGTAGGCTACTTCCAGTCTTGTAAGGTACGTCAAAATGGAATTTCAAACACTGCATCCCAGAGATTCAAGTAGAAGCTGACAACTTACCAACATCAGCTACCAGCGATCCTGGTGGCAAATTCTCCAAGAAGTGGGCCACCTTTGGCCATGCCTTGTGTCGTGTGTGACTGAAGTAAGGTGCAATACTGTCATACACTTTGTAGACATATTTCTGTTCGAGTGCGAGCGATGTCGCCTGGCGGTCCATCCTCCAGTTGACTCAGGGCCTCACGGATCGTCATGGGTTACAACTGAAGTGAAAAACGAGATTTGCTGTCAGCCAACAAACCATGGATACAAGATATAAAGCAAACAGTGCCAGAAAAACTGCAACTAGGTGGTGTCCGATCCTCATCCACATCTTTGTAAAAACTGTTCACACCATGGAACACGGTACCAGTATAATGAGTTGATGTACCATCAGAAACTTCTCAGGAACTTGACCGAACACATCAACAATTCGAAGCTGGAAGTTGATGACGTAAACAGCGGATGTTGTAGGCAGAAGAGCAAATAGCAGTTAGCAGAGAACACAATAACAGAAATGACATGTCATTTGTTAATTGAAACACAAGCACCTATCAAAAGAAGGACAACAATGCACCTGACAATGACAACAGTCAGTGTGCAAAACATATGATAGTGTAGTTAGGTAAGGAGATGAAGATATCACCTGCCTTGACAAGGAGGAAATGATTAACCTTTTCACCAGACTCAGGTTATTTAATGACTGACAGAAATCAATAGCAAGTCTCTTCCATGTATGAGGTAATGATGATGGATATGCTTGCTTACTGATGAAGTTCGTCACAACGTTAGAGAAGTTGGTGGTTCTGTGGCATCGCAAGTACGGTTTGGTACATGTAGTTGAGAATCAGAATAAGATAAGAATGTGTCGATTCTGTGGCATGAGTTATGATCAGACTGCATGATACCAAAAATTTATAAGCGAGCCTGGTACCTAATTATGAACCACTGCTCACAAATTCAACATATTATACGGAAATCAACTCCAGCATGCCCAGTATTTGGAATGTTTCTGGGTCATTTCCGATTGCTGGTTTCCAATCAAAGTGACTAAACCTTAATTTCTGAAAAAGTCTTCTGGTCAATCAACTATTTTATGTAATTTGCCTCAGAGTAGATTCATGCAATGCAGCTGTAACAAGATAATATTCATTTGATTCTATGAATAATAATACAACTCTGTGGTTACGAATAAGGAAACCAGAGCACGGAACGGTTGATCAATTATACATGAACTTGCAATTGCATGAAGATAACTTAAGAAATCTTCAAAAGCCTGCATTGACAATACCGCTGTCCATACTAGCGCATCTTTTTTTAATGCTGTGGTGCCTTGAGAATGATTTGTCAAACACACTGATATACCAACTGTTTTTCCAAAAGGCTGGTGTAGCAGGTATCGCGATACCTATTTGTCATATCATCATCAACATTCCTTTGGTGCTGCCATCCTTTCCAACTTCCCCAGAGGAGAAAATGTCAAACATGATACAAATGTTCGTAAACTTGATCTGCAGTCCAATTATAGTCCAGGGATGGAGTTCAAAACACCCACCTTTCGGCACGATGAGATTAAGCACACTTACACCCTAATTTAAGTCAAAAATAGACATGATGACTCCTTGTCATCTCTGGCTGAGAGCATGTCCCACTCGACACAAAAAAGTGTACCGGGTATGTCTTCGGGCAAATCTCTGAGACCAGCAAAGTGGAACTAAATTATCCGTTCTCATGTATGATCAGCAGACTGAGATGATGATCTTATATAGTAATATGAAAACTCATAAGACTTCTCGTAAAAGTAACCAGCAGGACTGACTCAGCTGTTTTATTGAGAATGAAAATAGCCAATGAACTCTTTTTAAACTGCTGTACTTGCTGTATCTCATGTTCCACATTGTTTGAAAAACTTTTCGTCGTGGTATTAAAGTTTACAAACGATACATCCAGTGACCTTTTCTGACATTATCGATGGATTAATTTTTCATTATTTGCTTAGTGTTGTTGAAAACAACAGAAATACGTCCTTCCTTAGGAGTACTCATTCAAGGACCGAGGATTGGTCTGGGGGTGATAAATGCCAGGCTTGTGGTGAAACTAAAACTATGGTAAGGTAACATACATGGTCCAAACCCACCCGACCAACATCAATTTGTATTGCAAACAGAGGGGTCATGACTGCCCCTGAATTTCTGAATTTAAAGGCATGTTCTCTCACCGTAACAGTTGGCTTTAAACCATTTGACAATAATTCACCTAAACACTTGAAAACTGCCATGAATATTTCATCTGAAAGCCATTAATATTACAGAGATCACTAATTCGATTGGGAAAATGCCCGTAATCATCTTCGCCTCAGGAAACAAGTCAGCACGTTCATAACCCTCAAACTACATTAGTGAATATCAACTGATTACCGCGTGGAGGAAACAGGAAGTCAGTGAGATGGTTGCCAGGTTCCAGTCTGAGAGGACTGGTTGAACTTAGAGGAGAGCAACCGCTGCATAGGAAATAGAAACTTGTATTGACATGCAATAGGCTAGCAGGCATAAAACAACATTTGCCAAACATATAGCAAATTTCCTGCAATGACAGTTCTGATAAGAATGTCAGAATATGACCATTTACAGTGTCCGATTGTAGAAACATGAGAGCACTCAGCTTTGAATATGTAACAGGAGGTGGGCAATCAATGAACATGACACGGGTAGACAATGACAGTGGAAAGTTACATAAACAGTTAATGAGACTTCTCAGGTTCAGAAATCTGCATGTATAAGATCCATCATTGGTATGATTGGTTGCAGCAAAAAAAACTTAATCTTGCAAGTTTTGAGCCAACAGTTTCTTTTAAGAGCTTCCTGTGTTGTCATGGTTGTGGTAAACTCCCTACGCAGTACCGCACCCCCTTCAGTTTACCCCGCTCTCCACAACTGTTTCACTTGGATATGTTCACTGCGTTTGGTCCACAGATGGTGCTGAAGTTTCGCACGATTTTTGTAGCCTATGATCACCAAAATGTCCTTCCGTTGGATTTATGAACTATTCAACGCTTCCTTCTGTTGTTTTTGTGTCAATTTTAAAATTTATCCTTTATTTTTGCTCCTATCGTTCGATCGGTAATGGTGCAGCCATCCTGTCTTGTTTTGTTCTTGCTACCAGATGATCACATGATCTGCTCAGCAAATGAAAAAGTGTCTCAGGTCTTGCTTGGTTATGGGTTGCTTGGCACTCTCATTGGTCTAGTCTTTCAGTGCCATCTGTTGACCAAACGCAGCGAACATATCCAAGTGAAGCAGTTGTGGGGAGCGAGTAAACCGAAGGGGGCGCGGTACACAACTGTGTAGGGAGTTTAGGTTGTGGTTGAGTCTTGGAGGAGGACTCATCTTGTTATCTTATCTGCCCACAGCAGCATGGCATTCAAATGAACCCCTCCCCCCCAAAAAAGAGTTGTTCAGCTCAAGTAAAAAACACCAACAAGGAACATACATATAGACAGGACAATCAGAAATTATGCAAACTTACAATATCCAAATTGTCTCATTTCCTCAAACTATCCCAGATCAGATATTGACAATTCTGGCACCAAGGACACTAACTGAAGTGAGTTGTCCTCCGCACTGACTTCTGACTGTGTGTAGTTGTCTACCAGTATTAGTCCAAGCACAATAAGACTGATTATGATTCTGTATCAAAAATCTCTCATTTCCTCAATTTTTCATCAGTAAGACAGTTCATCTCATCCTCACAGCATTCACACAACATGACCAATGACTCATGGGAAAAGCAAGCAACGAGTAATTCCCAGTTGTCATGACAACTACATAAACATATATCCTACGCAGAAAGTTGCATGAGCCAATCATAAGCCAGTTGAGTAATTAGCAATCCTGTCAGTTCACAAACAACACAATAAAGAGCAAACCTTGACAAATGACATGAACACTTTATATATGTTATTTGTGAATCAACTGACGCCTGCACACTTTTCACAGTTGCCTGAAAATTGCCAGCTGGAATGTGATGGTGGAGAACCAAACAAGATTTGAGATTTAAAGACCAAGATAAAGATCCCAAACAGGAACGGACTGAAGATCCCCACAAAACAAAACGAGACGAGATGGGTGACTACAAGCCAGGTTGACCAAAATTAAACACAACTGAAACAGGTGTGAACCTTACTTGTAGATGTGTAAACCAAAACTGAAATCAACTCAACGTGACAAGGGCAAACCGGACATGTTCAATATTTGGAACAACTGTACCATTACACAAACCTGGAAATGCAAATGACATGACTGGGAAGTCAGACAGGCAGACACAAGAATGCATCTTACTGGTTATCTGCCTCTTCCAAGAAAAACCTGTCCTCGTATTATGACAACAGTGCACATAAGCTACATCACTCCATTCTTCTTCCTATGCACACAGTAAATGATATACCACCAGATATGATAACAAAAGAACATGAATCTGAGGCCTAGATAATCCATCAATGCCAAGATCAATGACGAACACAAAGAAATATTTGACCTGTGAGATGCGATCATACCAACTACAGCGGTGCTAAATCTGGGGAAAATGGGAAGCTATGATGACAGAAGAGGATATTATCTGGTATTGGAGGTTGAGATGAAAGACAAAAGCAATGTGCAGGGTTCTCGGCTTTAGTCAAGTTGTCATGTCAGCAGAGCTGTCAGAGGTTTTTCGGGTAAACCTGTGAAAAATCGACCGGTACTAAGTTTTGGAAACAATCTTCAAGGTTGGGAGAGGATTGGAGAGCGAGAACCACTTACAGGCAGGCGAGAGTACATATGTACTTCCTTACTTATCTTCCCCATACCGTCTATTACCGGGTATCTAGTGCATTCCTCATGAACATGTCACAACAGTTGGCAAGATGACGCAGTATTCTACATGAAGTCCTGCTCATCTGTATCAATGCAAAATCATCAGTTCCCTGGTCGGCACAATAGCCAACAATAATAGCGACAGTGTTAATTGCAGAGCCAGTGCACATGTTACATGTCATTAAATCAGAACAGAAATTGGTGTGAGCATGACAAAGCGAGATATCATGATTAGGAAATAGTACTTGCTCAAGCTGCAATACCGGTATTATATTTACTCTAAGATGGTCTGAAAGCATCATGAGTGCTGAACCAACTCATTCTTGTGCTGGTGTTCCATCCAACAGCCCAGGAAAAAATGAACAGACATGACAGAGCAAGAGCTGTGATTATACCCCTTCAATGGAGAAGCACCAGATGACTTCATGTAACTCTTACAATACTTTCATGAGTACATCAGATTCAGTTACCGGTACTGTCAACATGAACTCTGGAATCTACCCTTATTTTCCATGAAGTATAAAAAACACCAGCTCAGAAGAAATAACGCTGTGTCCATGATTTCTTATAACACCTGCTGAATCTTGGCAGAAAGACAAAATGTTTTTATTCTGTTAAAGCAGAAGACCAAACAAGGATTACAGCTTGAGTATGTCTCATGACGTCATCATTCTCGACATAAAGACATCAAATATAAAGAGAGCCAGTTCTTTGAATAGCTTTCTTAATAGATTGGCTATTCCATTAGGGTTGTATCAGAGCTTTATCATATATTGATTTGCTCATTGTAATAACTCTCAAAATATCAAACGACAACCAATTCACTCTGACATCAACCATGGTCATGATGGTACAGATAATATGAAAATACTACACTCACATCTTAAATTGAATTTCAGTCACAGCTAGCACAATACTCTAGCATCAGACACGTCCAACAGGTCCCAGGTCCATTTCTCAGCAGGGTGGGTGACTATTCTCAACTACAACAGGCATGATTGTGGTCTGAAAGGATAAAGTGAGCGCTCAATGAGACGTGTTTCCGGTCTGACGCTGTATTAAATACTTTAAAAACCTTTGAAAGTGTATTTCAATCAAATTAAAAGTTCCGATTGTAAGTAACACATCATCTAACATCAGATATACCGGTATTCAACTTTTATTGCTTTTTTAAATTCTCATCGGTAAATGTCATAACCATTTGCTGATTGCCGATAGCAATGAAAAGTAGCAGTAAGGAGATCATGTAACATAACAAAGTGGTGTAATCCAACAATTTGTATATATGAAAGAAAATATGACTTCCATATTTTAAAAGTCAGTGGACTTTTCCTATGTAGCGAATGAATGAAATCTGACAACATGACCTTTGGAATGAAGAAGTAAACATGTGGAGGAAGAAGAAGATTCAGGTGGGAAATGAAGCAGCAATATGATAATGTCTATTACCGGTATACTCGGGCACCTTCAGGTTAGAAAGATTCCAAGTGTGGTAAAAACAGGAATTGATGTTCTGACGACTGTCAGACTGTACTACTCATCTATTGGACTCAGCCAGTTCTCAACAGCAGATACATCAGGCCAGAGGATGGTATACAAGTGAGCTAGATTAAGCTTTAGTACACAGGAGGTGAGAGCAGATAGCTGGACATTTTAAGTAGCTTAGCTGCCTGAAAAAGTGAAATGTTTATGTGTGGGCTTTGACAAGCTATTTATTCAGTAGAGTGCATTCAACTTTTCAAGACAAGGATCAAACACTGATATTTGGCCTTGTGGCTACTTATTCACCAGTAGGCCCTAGGCCAGCCTGCAATTCATAGTACGCCTGAAATGGCCTAATTCACTTACAAGTTGGCTTGCTTATGACATGTATAACCCATCATATCCCTTTTCCATTTCACATGATTTCTTGAAATGGTAGCCCTCGGTCAATGTCTAGTGTTGGTACCAGGACCTGGAACAAAGAAACGGAGGGGCTAAAATAAGAATGAGACTACTGCAGCTCTTCTTCCGTTTTTTTGAGAGAGACCTATAAAAAATAAATTCACACTGTTGGTAAATGACGTGACATAAGTAAGAACTCCGATAAAAGATAACATTCATGGTAGCCCGAGGCTAAAGTTTAGAATCCCCGATTGGAAATGACGTTACTCCATGGCACACGATAGAAATCCTATTGTAATGTGACTTATTCCGTCAATCAACGACCTTTTTTTTGGGCACTGATCGCAGATTCTAAACTCGTTCAGCCCTAAAACAGATTTGGAGGATGAAGAGATAGATGAACGAGTGAACAAATACGCATGTCTCTGCCCACTCAGAAAACATCCAGCCTTTTCTCAGATTCTATGCTTGGGGCCTATGCGTTTACCAAACCATAACCCAACCCTTGGAGGAATTATACTGACGTCAGTATAATTCCTCCAAGCCAACCTAATACATTGTATACTGCTATCACTGTGTAGGCTAGGCCTACACTGTCACTGCACGTTGGTTATCAGGTTATGGCCGCCGGCCAAATGATGAGGAGTCGCCGAATTCACTGTATTTCAGGTATTTCATGCACATAAAATGTGGATTATAAGCCCTAAGTGCGGCTTTTAAATAAGTTCACCATGGTCCATTCGATGCAAGTTCAGTACTAAAGCAATTGATCGAAAAAACTGACCTAATGATTGAATGGAGCCCACGCCAGGCAAGCAGACGTAGACTGGTCCCCTGCTCTCGTAATGCTCCGGCATACAGTACAACGGAGCACAACGAGGATGTAGGATCAGTGTTTATTATTCTTCACTGGTGTAAAAGGAATTTGAGTCCCCTGGAATCGAAGTCCGGTTATATTGTTTGCTTGACTATTGAATTACCGGTACAATAAAAGGCAATAGTAACCATGACCGTTGGATAAAACCTTACTGACTATTGTAATCCAGACCACTCGAGGGTTGGAATGAAGCACCCATCTAGCATCCCCCTCTCATGTTGTATTCTGCGCAAGACAGCATCAATTCATGATACAACATTAGTAGAGGCAGCTTCTGAGCCAAAGTTGAGCATCTATGTGACAGGCCAGGGTTGTTTTCTGTTGCGTAGTTTTTGTGCGACTTGCTGGAGATTGTAGTTTCATCATTTGATTACCTGACTGAGCTGCTGCTGTGAACTGCAGTGGGACTTGGACAATTGGACCAAATCATTCCTTATCAGAAAAGCCACATACCTGAGGAATACGCCTGAGCTCAGGGTCCATAAGTCAAAGTGTGATACTTATCTTTTGTGTTGAACAAAGGATAAGTGTCACACTTAGACTTAAGTAGTTTTATGAATATGCCCCCAGGCCTCCAGCGAAGGTGAATCAACAATGGTAGATGACGCAGTGTTATCCAGTATATGAAATGAATAAAACACTTGAAACTGATTATACTACATTCAAATGAATCCATTTATTATGATTGTTGCATGCCGCCCACATCTCTATCCAAGGTACAACAGGTTACTCAGTAATGAAAACTTGGTGTCCTCAAATCCATGTGTATCATTTTTGAACACTTCATAAATTACAGTGCTTGATCTCCACAGTTTTTTTCCCAATCAAAGGTTTCATGACCCAATAACCCATGTACCCCTCCAGAGATAAGGAGAGTTAAAGACAGTAACATAAGTAAATTTGATGACCACCAAATGATTTTACACAATTTGATAGGTTTTCTCCTAAAACTGACTGCTTTTCCAAGGAATAACAAGGCATCGGGTTCCACATAGACAAACTCGCACATGTACGTGCTTAAAATTGAAATATGTTTAAAGCTCAGCAGTTTTTTTGCAACACCGACATTTCGGACAGGATTGAGAACCAAATCAAACAAAGGAAATCACAACAGGTAGGTGTATCGGGTAGGATTACACAGCGATGTCACATAATACCATGAATAAAGTGTCTCATCCGTTGTTGGCTGAATTGGCATGCTGTATATCGACATGAAACAACCACTGAGATTTCTAAGCTTCGATTTGGAAGACACCCTGAGTGAGTCATCATGAACATACGAACTGGGTCAGGGGAAGTCTTTAAAAGGGACTCCCGAGCTGCAAATTTTCATTAGTACACTGTAATTGACATCAACTTTCTCGAATTCTGTCAAATCATACCCATGTTCAATCTGTTTTTGTGTCAACTTTTATACATGTATCCAGGGGGATCGATGGTTTTTTGCAGGGAAGGTCTACGGCGGCAGTTATGCCTTGGTAAATCCAACGGACCGATTTCTGGCCAATCCTCATGAAAAATAATTGGCTGCCGACAACAGGGGTCCAGACCCTCCCCTTCTTGGTAATAATTGCCTGTTTGGCGATCATCAAACAAAATGCTGAATTTGTGAAGATTTTCCTAAGGTGCATCTGACGTCCTTATTCAGGAGATGCACATATCCAGTTTGACCAATCAGAAAGTGTTTCACATTCTACTATGGGGTACCGGTAGTTTAAAGCCCCATAAAATGGCCTGTCATTTCTTAGGGGTAGTGAACAACTTCACATGTCAAGCTATTAACCACTCCATGACTACCCTTCATAAACTCAGCTGATATATCGTATATAATGCAAACCAGTAACTACGATCTTTATGATAAATATAATAAATAGACAGGACATCAACAACACACTTTAAACAGCAGACAATGGCTATGATAACTTAAGTCCTCCCTGTGCAAATACTGCTACCAAAGCCCACAAACCAGTGAATTTATGCAAAGAAAATTCTTAACTCTGAAATGAAATATACACCAAATAGACAAGAGTCTAGAGAAATGGCAAGTGAGACTACAATATCTGCTTATGGATGAATGAAATGGAATGTTCTAAGAATACACTGCCGTGATAATAAGTGTGACAACACACTTATCCACGTAACTACCCATTCTCTCTGTTCTATTCAATCCGAGATCACAACTGAACAAAAGGTCCATTTTGATTGCTGAAACTGGCACAAATTTCCTTCGGACTGACAGCCGGCCACAAGTTTCAGCTACACTCTCTCCTATACCAAGGTTCTTGTCAGTTAATTTCACTTTGGAGAGCATCAGCAATCTTTCCTGTGCTTCTCATTCATATCAATTATGCTGTTCCCAAAACCACCTACTGTTGATTTAGTGTCATAAACCAGTTATCTGCTGTTGTCCGTGTGCTGCAGCAACACAAACCCTCCTCAGCATGGACTTAATCAGAACTAGCATTCAGTGGAAACAACTGATATTGCTTAACAGGGATGATTTGATTGGGAAACTGAGAGCCTGAAGTGTCTGTGACAATGAGAAGCGGAAAAGCTCCACAAAAAATATCTGGTCATTTCCACAGCCTGATATAAGACAAATAATATACACGAGTTGTCCTCTCACACATTGCCATGGTGCCTGCCATAAACAGTAACAAACCCATTCTGCAGTATCTCTTGCTCAACTGAAGTGCTAGCTTCTGAATTATCCCGTCAGTTACATGCACGTAGGCTTATCCCAACACCTCTTATATTGCATGCAATACAGCACAATAATAAAACCTACTTATAAATGAAATGACTAATATGGCAATATGATGAGAAAGACAACAGCAAGTGAAGTTACTTTTAAAAAGTAGGCAAGACACAAGGACACAGTACTTAAACAAGAATGAAGTACCGGTAATATGTCCTGAATGTGTGGACCCGCATAGCCTGATGCAGATTGTTTGTGGTTCAGAAACATAACTTAGTTAGAATCCAGCCCAAGTAAGGATGAAGATGATATGAAGACAGATGAACTATTCAATACACAATATACAGATAAAATTCTACATGTTGAATAAACACAGGTGCAGATGGCACAATAATGTAACTCAAGTTAAATTGATCATCAATACAGGAAGGCTGGTTATTTGCGATGATGACTTACTCGTACCCAAACTCCAGATCTTCCTTAAGTACCAGTATCAATGATGACCATTTCTGTTCTTGGTGAAATGTGAACAAGAAATCATCACACCAAACTCATTTGTCTATACATGTAGCTGTGTAGTTATTGCCCGAAGCCAATGCCAAGTACACTCGAATGAATGTTTGTTAAGTACCTACAATAAAGAACCCCTTTTCAGATATTTTTCCTTGAACATGGGTGCTGCCATCTACACTAGGGTCCGACTGCAACATGGTAAGACTTGTGTCTGACGCACTATCCCAGAAGATTTTTAGATCCAGCTAGTGGGCTTCCTAAATAACCCTAAAGGTCAGGTAAATCAGGTACATCACCAAATGAACTTTGGCTATGAAGCCTTCCCTGTCTAGTGTACAGAGAAAGTCATTGATCACAAAAACCAGGAGAACTTAATGTCCCTTTGGCCTTCATCAGAAAAAATGCATTAACTGTCAATAACTGAGAACTGGGTTCGAAGATAACACACAACCATGATTATCAATTTACACAATTTACAAATCTGCCCAACAAAATATAAGAATGAAGATTTCTGGTGTAAAGACTGAAGTAGCCCTTGTTTCTATGTGCAAAAAAACAGTGACGTAACAGCCTGAATATATTATATGACTAACACCAGAAATAAATAACGAGTTATTTATTTCTGCTAACACAAAAAAGCATTAGAGATGTTTTGCTCTCTCTCTCAAAGTACACTCAATGACCAATTTTTTTTTAGGAGAGAATGTTCAGAGAGGAAACAACACACTCGACCAATACTAATGATAGGATGAAGAGCTAAAATCTCATGATGAATAAATAAACACAAATTTATAATTAATAGCCAATTAATTCTCTGTTTACGAATAGCCAAACCCTCCAAGAAGACAAGAGGGAGTAATGTTGGTAAAATCTTAATATCTTCTTAATATGAAAACAATAATTAAAGAAATATTCAAAATTTGCTATAATCAAGTTGATTATTTTACAGATGGCAAAAATAAACATTTTTGACAATATTTTCTTCTTCACGAAACGTGGACAGGATATTTACAACTTTCTTCTTTATGCTATACAAATGTATTCTTTATTTTATACTTTCTTCAATTGATCGACCCACTTTATTAGACATGGCCAGCCTTTCAGAAAGGCTAATTTTCAAACATTACTGCAACAACGATTTTGTTAAGTCCTGAACATCCGAGGAAGAATATCCTACACCCTGTACAGACACAAGCATGATACAGGAAACAGAAATGTGTAAATATGTTCAAATTTGCCAACATAAACTTGGCATTTAGATTGAAAAACCATACATAGAGGCAACCTGGGGCAAATGAATTTTACATCTGTTTTTGATATATACATCAAAAGCCAAATACACAGCAGCAGCAGGCAAGTTATTCATGTTGTTGTTCCAACCAAGAAGGCGTGGTGGAGTTTGGGGGATTCAGTTTGATACTGAAGCGTTTCATGACTGCATCAAGCTCTGCCTCATTGCCCGAGAAGTAAGCAGCTATCGCATTGTGAAACAGCAGCAGCTGTTTGTGCATCACCTTCACCTGAAAAATAAAAATAAACGATCATGATGTTATCAGTTTGATAAGCTGAGGCTGAAAGTTGAAGTTGCAGCTGAAATCTTGTGACGATGCTGTCCACAAAATGCTAGGTCAGGATTTAAGATGTATGTTGCTTGGTCATGGGAGCCATGTAATTATGTCTGGTTGTCTATCAAGTTCAATCCAACTTAGGGTTTCTGCAAGACATGAGTGAAACAATTTTTGTGGTACTTTGCATAACAAACTGACTACCGGTAGTTCCTTGCTCGCCAAGATGTACAATTTAGCCATGTTACATTACACGAACTTGACTAGTTAAATACGTCAGGACTAAATTAGAAAGTAGAATATCACTGTTGCATGTAGCACGACGCTCCTGCAAACATCATGAAATACATGTATTCTCAAACATCTGCCGTCAAGGTGCTAGGAATTCGGAGTTCAAGAATCTTCAGAAATACATGTACCGGTACTGTTGATGGTCAATGCTGCCCAAATATCAACTGTATATACGGTACCCTGAACCAAACAAACACTGTCACAATACAGAAATTAGACAGCCAATACGTAAACCTGAAGTAATCTTTGAATGAACCAAAGCAAAATTTGTACAGTCTGAGGCAGCTCATCAAGTGGTTGCTTATTGCTGGGAACGAACCCCAAGACCAATAAAAAATTAAAGATTCAACATGAATCCTGCATGCAGACAACACACTTGTTTCCAATCACCACATATCAAACAGAGAGAACAGATATTTTGCACAGAACCCAAGAACCAAACCCATGTATGGGAAATGAGTACATGCAACAGGAGTATGATACATGGTCCCTATTACTACAAAGCACCACAGGCAAAAAGCAAAAAATCCAAAATGACATGACATTTACATTAATTCTGTTTGCCAGAGCGCCATCACATGAATGAAAAGGGATCGGAAACTGACAGACTTGGTACCAGCACACAGGGATGTTAAGGTACATACATTGTACGTACATGAACTAACTTCACAAGGTAAACAACAATTTGAGAATTAAACTAAATAACATTTGGTTACGATGGACGAAACAGAAAAGCAACGAAGTAAAACCAGCAGAACAGTAATTTACCAAATCTTCAGTGATGGCGCCACTAAATCAGCAAGGAGCATACTAGCAATTGAGAAATATCTAACCTCTTTGATCATCATAAAGCAGACAAACTCAGTTGGAGTTGGGAAGCTGCAGTTTCGCTAGTGTATCATTTAATTCTTGCTCATTTCCCGAAAAATACGCAGCCATCGATTTTTGGAACAAAACAAGTTGTCTGTGCATGACCTTGACCTGATAAAGAGACAAAGACGAAACAGTTCATGACAAGGGAAACATTTCCAAATACCAACTTGAACTCAAGAGCCAGGAAGCTCCTCACTCCAGGCGAGATGAATTGAATAGCATAATATGTCTGAACGGGAACGTTCTGCTGTGTGTGCAGCCCCCATTTGCAAGCCTAGGAGATCATGATTCATCACAGAATGCAATTGGTTGAGAAAACAGTGGAGACCCCTACACCATGTTTACTAAAGGCAGCCAGAAAACCTTTGAAATACAGGAAGTGCCAGAAACGACCCAAAGCAGGAGCAATGGTGGCACTCAGGCAGCACACTACAGGAAAACAAAGCCACATTTATAAAACCATCTTTAGTTGGTTTGCAGCAACAAGGTCTCCTTTTGGGTGAGATAAGGCTATTTACAAATGCATCACACACACGACGACAGCTCGAACCCTCATCTGACTCCGCATTATTATTACTATTATATTACCAAGCACCAAGCTCAAGATTTTGCCTAGGGGGGCACCAGGAAAATTCCTCCACGGATGGAGGTAGAAATGACCAATAAAGCCGTAATAGCTAAACCCTACAGACATTTCCAAAGGCTGCAACCATATCACTATCAATGACTTGTACTTGTAGTGTGGATGAAACAAAAGCTCCAGGAATGATTTCGGGAAGGAGTCAGAAATGAACAACGTCATCAGAACAGTCGAACCTCCCATTCAAATGATCTCAGCAGAAACTGAAGAAGATGCAGTGCATACATGGTGCTTGGCCAGTCACTACAGTGCATCTCACATTTCACAAGGACATTGTCTGGTGCTCTGCGATAGATGTCATTTTGTCACTGCTAGTGCTAGGAGATGATAACACCACGGGAAGGAATGCTTAATGAACAGAATACACACCTTGTTCTCCTCCAGGAATTTCAGTTTGATTGACACATCACCTCGAAGGCGGTCAAATTTCTCTTTATGTTTCTGGAACTGAATGTTGGCATCTCCTATTTTGGCTTGGGTGGCAGCATCCTTCGGGGCAAGCTGGGCTGCTTCCAAGTCAGTGCGGTATGCATCATATTCAATCCTGAGAAAGGAAATTCGTACGTTAAATTCATTTAAGTGTGTCTGATAATTCGGCAGCTTTCTGGGACACATCGGCACTGCTCTTAACTACCAAGCTGCCAAGTAAATGACTTTAAAACGACTGAACTGTGTAAGCCTTCCTTCACACCACAGACTCAAGAGAAAGTGCCTTGGGTCACATTACACTTTAAAAAAGCTGTTTTCAATTGTTTGCACAATGAAACAACAGAGTATCAACTGGGCACTTATGTTTTGCACGAATCCATCAATGAATATAAATTTCAATAGACGGATATGAAATATAAGTGACAACATCTGGGGATATCAATTAGTATTGTAGATTTCAGGAAACACTACAACGCACAGCATGCATCATCCGATTCAATGGTGGCTTTAAGTGTGTCTTTCTTCCTATGACATTATGTACACTCACACCAAGACCTTTCAGCTACATGTCATCATACTCTTTAAAATTCTCACTTACCTTGCTGTTTCATATGCTTTGACAGTAGTCAGTGTGTCCTCCATGGTTTTATTACACAATGTGTTGACACCAGAGGTAAAAAAATTCATGGCCCCTGAAAATGACAGAGTTGAATATCAAGTCGTTCACAAGTCAAGACCATCAATGAGAGCAACAGATCAGCCTCAATGACAGTTATACTCATTAACCTCATAACAAAAAGGTTTAGAAGAGTCTTTTTTCACTTGAGCAAATTTGAGTTCAGTCACTTACCTAACAATGTCTCCCCATTCTTACAGAGAGATCGCTGAGTGTCAGCATTATAGCAGAACTCCTCTTGTAACTCTGGCGACTTTTGCGCTAAATCTGAAAACGCATCTCCCAGTAGTCGTTGCGTTTGGACCACATGGTAAAAGTGACTAGTTAAAGCTCGAGCAAGCCTCAGGATGTTGGCGTACTTGCGCTGTGTATCACGAAGGACTTCAATTTGTGATTCCAACTCAAGGTCAACTGTCCTTGAACCTTTCCCAAATTTCTCTGATAACAACTGACGGGTGCATTTATACGTGTTCATACTCCAAGCCTTGATTCCTTCAAGTTTTGACACATTGAACGCAGAGAAGTCAGGCTTCTTTGGCCGGTTACTTTCCCCATTACGTTGTGGGCTGGTCAACGGAACATTTGTAGTGGCTGAAAGTTAAGGATAGGTGGGTTACAACGGCAGATCCAGAATCATGGGAAAGTGGGGGCACAGCCGGCACACATGGGTGGAAAACCTCGGTCAAATTTTAACATCTTTTCAAAATTTTCAGTCAATTTTAAAGGTTTTCCACAAAATAGAGCAGGAACGGGCCGGGTGTGCCCCCTTGGATCTGTCGTGCCTGAGTTAGATGCCAGCATTTTATCTACTTGTGCCAGCAGCTCTTAAGCCAAAAGTACCATTTCTGCTCCCAGCACTGAGAGAGCCTCCCGTTCAGTCATGAATTGACCAATGTACATGTACAAATTATGAACGCTCTGGCCATATCTTTGACTTTGAGTTAACACCCTGACAGTGACCTCATGGTCTCTGGGTTATGAGGCCTAGCACTGTGGTCATGCAGGTTCCTTCGAAGAGTTCTCTGGATTGTAACAATGACCATATTGAATGGAGGGACAGGAATGCTGAGATTATTTCTAATGTACCTAGTAGATCTACACTAGTTGGTAAGGAGGACATGAAGGAGATGTCACATAACTGATAAAGTCTACATCTTCAGCACTATTTCATGCATGTAATGTTCCTAGTCTATGAACATATGGTGAGCAACACACAGCTGCCAAGCTTCACCATACCTTCACAAGCTAAACAATAGAGTTCTATGAGCCAGATGGTTTGGTATCAAGGAATACTAAAACCAGGAGTAAAGGAATCAACTAAACATCTACTAGGAATCATATCATACAAGAATAATAACCTGGTTGCTGACTCTTGGCTGTCCAGTTATCTGTGATAAGCAACGAAGATTTGAAACGAGAAAGAGAAAGGACAAGACATTACGTAAACATATACAATTACCGCGGTACACTTGGGAGTTTTGGAGATGAATTGGGACTCCACACCCACTGGAACTATGGCTCTCTCCTTGCCCAGTATGGTACCGTACCTAGACTATTCATGCTGTGACTGCATGTGAACTGGGAGTGCTAAAACAGCTTCCAACGAGACACAACATGTGAATCAAAATGAAGACATATCATGGAGAGGTCTTGCACCACAGCCCTTGGATAGATTCACTCACCTGGGGGCACTGTATATGACCTAGGGATAGTTGATTTGGGCAAGTTTGTTGGGATCCGTGCAGACTGGGTATCATGTACATTGCCATCCTGGACCCCTGAACTATTGTTATCAAGGATTGGGCCATCTTTCAACATATCTTTGAGATCTTGTTCAAATGTGTCGTCATCATCATTTGGGCTATTCCCAGCAGGAATTGGTCTGGATACATCCGTCATGGTGATCACCACTTAATAAAGGCCTGTAAATAATATGTTTTTCAGATGTCTATAGGGAAACACTGACACACAAAGCCCTTGAGACCAGATGAAAACTGCCTCTCTCTTCTAGCCTAGCCTACCTAAAAGTAAAACACCTCAACCCGGTCCACCACTTCACCAGCAGTGATTTACGAAGATGTAGCATAGGCTAGGGCAGGCCTAGGCCCTATGCAATTTCAGGGCACTTCCGAAATTTCCTGATCATGCTGATCATTCATCATGTTGCGCTGCTGTTTTGAGTGGTGTGGTTGCAGCACGGTGTGTTGGAGTTTTTTTCTGATACACACTAGGCCTATAACATACATATTTAGAGAAGGTGAGGACACTCGCTCTCCCAAGATGATAGGTCTGATTTTTAAACTCCCAATTTCACTGTAATTTAAGTCAAGTCAGACAGAAAAACACATTGAACCATCCTTTGTTAATTAAACTTTGTATCTGTGATATTCCTTTCAATATTATTCCCTGATTAAGAGCAGAAAACGGCACTTAAAATGACGAAACTTCATTATCCGGCACTGAGAGGGAGACCGCCATGTTTAACCTCGCTGCATGTACATCTGGTGCGCAATAACGCACCTAAAGTAAGATTCCAGTGAGTTGAGAGCGGTCAAGAACCCACAGCCATATCATTTTACATCCCATTCCCTGGTTCTCAAGTGTAGGTCAGCACATCTCATTGCCAGAGCAGGCCTGCACTGATTAGCACCACATGTGGTTCCTTTTGATATGCCGCTCTCAACTCGCTGGAATCTGACTTTAGCAGTGCCCTTCGAAGTAAAAGTATGTAAGAAGTAAGATCATGAGAGCCAGGCAGACTTTTATTCCAACCTGTCTCCCATGATCTTACATACAGACTTCAAAGGGCTCCGCTAGGTGCGTTATTGCGCACCAGATGTACATGCACGCGAGGTTAAACAAAGTGGTCTCCCTCTAAGTGCCGGATAACGAAGTTTTGTCACTTCAAGTGCCGTTTTCTGCTCTTAATCGGGGAATAACATTCAAGGAATATCACACATGCAATGTTTAATTAACAAAGGATAGGTTCGATGTTTGTCTTCTATTTGACTTGCCTTAATTACAGTGAAATCCGGAGTTTAAAAATCGGACTTATTTTAATTTAGGCCTAGGCCTACCTGTCATCTTGGGAGAGCGAACTGTAAGTGTCCTCACCTTCTCTAAAATATACGGTACATACCCCTAGACCTAGGTCTATACAGTGTGTATCAGAAAAAAACTCCAACACACCGCGGTTGCAGCTAGCACGGCGCAGCCGCTGCCTCGCCCTGGCCCTGGGCATGGATGGGCTGGGCCGCCGCTGGCGCTGTTTTGGCACTGGTTGGGGGCTGGTCAAGATTGCGATTCGGATTGGCTAGCTCATTGCTCATGAGCTTCTTTGATTCAATTATGCGGAGCTAGGCCTGTGATAACTCATGGACGATACTGCGACAGGCCTATGCGGTCTGCATGCACCAGTGCACTGACAAGACAGTGGATGGTGTATGCATTGTGCATGTTGTGTGTGTCGTTGTGTGCATCGGTCGTGTGCATGGATCTGTGGATGATGATTGATGATTGAGCCGCCGGCGGCGGCCACACGCACCATGAATGAATAAACGCGTGTGCCACAATGGTGTAAGAGAAATCTTACCAATATATAGATGTAACAAAGTAAGCAATATTCAGTGCTGCATTAAATCAGGGGGGATCTCAAAGAAATGCAGCACACTCGATTATTCAGTTGGGTTTGCGTGCATCGTAATGACCATGTACATTACGCCCTGCAGACGCAGAATTCTTCCATGTTGTCGCAGGGTGACGTCACTTCATCCGGGTTCTTCGAGATTCGTGGCAAATAGAGAGGTTTAGATTACGAAATCTTTACGTTTACGTCTCAGTATGAGTGGTGTGGCAGGAGTAATAGTCCTAGGACATGTAGGAGGAATGCGTGTGCCTTTGTATATCTGATGCTGAACTGTACACATCAATAAATGACAACAGACATCCATGAATCATGATTTCATGAACAGCAAATAAAATGGGTGAAAATAGGCGATCAATCATCAAGGAAAAAGGAAAAGTAGGCATTACTGTGATTGTATCAATCTGGCATTTATTTTGGGAGTTTCAACAACTTTGATTGTAAAAAAAACGTCCTTGTGTATAGGTACAGTCACAGTACATCATCGATACGGTATATGATACTGTATACCGGTACTCCATCCCTGACAATCAAGAGAACCACGGCAGAGTTCCTCCAAAAGACAACCTGATCGACTGACTCCAGCTTGGACGTACGCATCACAGAAGCACCATTCCTAGAAGCATTCAAGAGTGCTCTGTGGCCTAGAAGCCAATGTTGAATAATGATAATTGCTTTATTGGACAAATTGTATGTTAAATGGCATAATTGGCCAAAGTGTGGGCTGCTGCACATCACAGTTTCGGTCAAACATCATCTGAAGTGCTGTCTCCATTCCATGAATCATCGCTGCATCTTTCCCATAAAGTTTTTTCATCTCTTCGGTCCTCCGCACCCCTGGTTGTTCTTTTGGAGCTTGTATTTTGATGTCCACTTCCTCTTTGTCTTTTGCCTTAGAAGCTGTAAAAGAAGGAAAACAGTCAAGTTTGGGATAAGCGATAGAACTCAAAATCATCAGATTGCCATTATTTACTAATTTAGCCCCTTCTGAAACTCAACCCACCTCTTTCAAGTTTATGTTTATGAGACTTTGTGAAGAAATCAAGCATCTCATTAGTAATGTGCATTTCAATGTCATCATCCTCTTCTTCCTCATCATCCATCAGATCTGAATCCATTTTGATGCCGATTTCTTTTGAGGCAAGGTCATCTCGACTTGGACTGACCAAATTTTCATGATAGTCATTATCTCTATTCAGTTGTCCAACAGGGCAAAATTCCTGACTGTTCTGATGGAAATAGGTTTCCATATTGTGCTCAGGCTGTAAGTGATCACGATAGCGATAGGGAAAATGATGCTGAGAGGTATCCAGTGACGTCTGATGATATTCCCGACTGAGGAACCTCTGAGTAGTGTCATAACAATGATTTATTCTATTGTAATAGTTCCTGTGTCTCCTGCTCCATGACATGACGTAGTTATAGTGCTGCCAGTATCTTCGGAAGCAGGACTGTCCATACCAATTCTCACCCAGGGCAGCACTGCGTGAAGGATGCCACATGTTGTGACGCCTACCAGTACACGGAGATTTCGGCCCACGATATCGCTTGCAATGTGAGTGCGTGTTTGCCGTTATTGTTGTCGCAGCAGGCATCTGAAAGAGTAAGAGAATATGCCATTCTAGTAATTTACACAGAGCAGCAGGTGCCGTCTGAGAATGAACGAGAATTGAGATGGAGCTAGGCCTATAGGCTAGGGCCTAGTTGGTCACCAGACGAGACCAGTAGGCCTACCGGTATCACTTTTATAGATCCATGCCATCAATTGGGCCAAATGGAAAATATCGGACTTTTTACATGATTTATTGAAACGCACTGGCTATTCGTACCGTCACGGTGCAAATAACGCCAAACCAGATCTTATTCACACCGTCATAAACAGCCAATCAGAGAGCTTCATTCCAGACATGCCAGATGAAGTTACCGGTATCATCGCGCACAATGCCGGATTTTTTTTTCAATATTCTTGATGAAAACGTTATTTTATAACCACTACCACGATAAAAAGTTTTATAATCAAATTTTATAATGCTTTTGGGCAAGGTAGGCCTACAAAAGTATCTAATGATTCCCCGCAATTTGCCGCATGAGCCTCAGTGGCCGAGTGGTTAGCGTGGGTGGTTAACGAACGGAAGGCCGCGGGTTCGAGCCCCGTCATGACAGTTCTTTTTTATCATTCAGTTTCACCTCCTTTTATTTTGTCTTTTTGTCGATCGTGATATCGATCAGTACTGTGACTGTCAGAAAATGGGGAACTGCATTCTTGAGCCAAATTTTTTTTTAAAAAAATTACCGGTATAGGGCCGCCTAGCCCTGGCCTAGGCCTATGAAAAATATTTTATCATCAGACAGAGGCCAACATTTCGTCATTAACTGTGAAAGGAGAATATGGGGTCATTGGACCCCGTCAAAGGAAAAAAATTGCCCAGGCTAAAGTATCATTTTACCGGTAGATCTGCTGCCCATCAGTCGCACTGTCCGAGTTACGGTGCAGAAATTATACATCACCGTCACGGTGCGAATAATCGTTCTCCACGCACTATTCCCACCGTGACGGTGTAAATAAGATAAGAACTTTTCCCGCACTATTCACACCGTCACAGTACGAATAAGAACCGGCGGTGCACAATTCACACCGTCACGGTACGAATAAGAACCGACGGCGGCGCACTATTCGCACCGTCACGGTACGAATAAGATCTGGTTTGGCGTTATTCGCACCGTCACGGTACGAATAGCCCCGGCCTTATTGAAAATTCGGCCTTAATGTTCGCATGCTTTCCAAATGCACCACACAAACATGCACGTGCGAAGCGCCGGCGCCGGGGCGGGGGTGCGCACCACCAGGCGGCACAGCATGCACCATGCAGAGTGTGCAGTGTCAGTCACAGTCAGTCTCAGTGTTGTGTTACTGTAGCTACACTACACTGTACAGCACATGCTAGCCTACATCAGTTTTGATCTGGACACGATACGGAATGCAAGGCCACTACGAGCTTACATCTTGCAAGGTACTAATTTATTGAAAAACAATATAATGATTTTTCACACGGCAAATTTCCAAGGACTTGGCTTGGCAAATTTCAGCATGTTTACCAACGTTTTGTGAATTCTTGCATTTGTAACAGGACAATGCACAAAATGAACACAGAAACTGATGACGTCAGGACGGATTTCGGGTAACCGGTGTAACAGTTAAGGATACCCCCTGTAAAAAGTTTCCGCTCCTCTTGCTCCATGAGGGATTGAGGTGCATGGCAGAGAAACCGATCGTCAGATATTAGAATGAACAAATAATTGGATCTTTTATTCCCAGGGCAGTTTTTCTTGGGGACATTTATTCCTTTCACACTGAGCACTGACCTCATGAGAGCTGTGTTCGTATTCATCAGCACAAATTATACTGCTCAATGAATATAAATTAGTGAAAACATTATATACAACACTGATCTATTTACACTGCGAACAACGCCCTTTATTCAAAATTCGTCAATACATGAGCAAAATCATAGACCCAAATGGGCCATGACATCCATTAATGATCTGTACATGACTAAAATTGTTTGGATCATTCATACGTACATTACCACTGACTGTATCCAAGTTGAATTTTCATTAAATATATCAGTATAAATAAATACTGGTATAAACAGTCATCAACACCCTCTCCTCAAAATGAATCACCAGTTTTAATTGTCCACCAAGCAATCCAATTGGGAAAACAACAACAAATATTTACAGAAATTTGCACTACATTGCATTTTTAACCCACATATGCACAAATGGAAGTCTTTAGTCATTGCCTCTATCCATGCACTGACGATCTGGCACCAAGCGCAACATTGAGAATATCTTGACTGGGTGTTTCCTGCTATTGGATTCTTCTCCATTTAGTTGTGCGTGTGAGAGATAATCAACCAACTGATGATGAAATAAAACAGGAACACAGGATAAACGACCAGAGCTTTCCGATGAGGGGGTTGACTGTCTATGAAGAAGGCAGTGGAAGCTGAAACAGAAGTCCAAAACATATAATACACTAAACTGCTTGAGATCTGTCAGCAAGAGGAATTATTTGTAAGATCATGGCTGATATTCATAAAAGCTAGCAAATGCTTTTCCTTCAAGTTTTGTAGTGCATTTACATTGGACCTCGCTGTGAAAATCTTAGGTAAAGGCATTTGCTAACTTTTATGAATACCAGCCCATGCACTTGCTGCCACATTCTAAAACCACGACTTTCTGGCAAAATAAGGGGCATGGACATGTATGCAGAACCATCAAAACCCTGATTTAGTGGGATGGACTTACCAAATGTGGAATAAGCGAATGCAAGGATGACAGTTATAAATCGTACTACAAATAAAGCTGTTGTTCTTGGAGCCAATAGGATGATTCGACACACTGTAAGAGCTACAACAAGTGGCAGGACGCAGTAGCCGAGAACACAAATACTCTGGAAGAATGAGCTGAAAGCAAAAAGGAAATCAAAGGACTCATGATGCTGGAGGACAATGATCGATGCATCCCATTAACTGACCTTTATTGTGACAGGTCTCATTTTACGGTTCAATTCATTGATATAAACTGACAGGCTCACTGGCATATCTTACTGAGTACTTACATTGATCCCCCTAATAACTTGACATTAAGTGTGACAATGACCGCCCCAACCCAGTATATCACAAACACTTCAGCAAACTGTGGGCCACCATCGTTCATATTGTTGGCTCTTTCTGTTGATCCTTGTAACATCCTGTAAGTGAAAGCAGAAGATACACTGATGTATCATTGTGATTCAAAATCACTCCAAATATGAGGAGCTGGCATTTGAAACACATGTTGGAAGCAAGAGAATTACAGTATCAGGCCTGAAGAATAGAGAGAATCTGGAAGTGATTGTCTCTTTAGATCGTCTGATTTTTCGAAGTTTCCTTCTTTCAAACTAAGACTGGAGTACCGTATTTTTCGGACTATAAGGCGCAGCCTTTTTCCTTGAAGAAGGGTCTAAAATTGGGGGTGCACCTTATAGGGTGGTGCGCCTTATCTGCGGATCCAGTCTGACAATTTGATCAGAAGTGTCAAGACACTGACGAACCCAAGCATTCAAGCATGCATGGATGCATGCAAGCCAAAGTTATTGTCACAGTGCTGGTTGACAGATGATGCAGTGAACTGTGAACTGATGAAGTTTCAGTTAGGCCTAATTTGTCACAACAAGCTAAGAAATCATACAACCAGATCCATCAGTACCAACAGCAGAATTGCAGACGT
>NMRB01000019.1:313316-329304 GCA_002633025.1 Notospermus geniculatus | reverse complement strand
CAGTCACACAGCAAAGTTCTAAAAGGATACAAAGTTCTTCCCCTGTCATTCTCTCATTTTTCTGTGGGGTTTTCCCCACGCCAGGGTCCGTTCGCGTTGGCGAGTCACTGTTCTGCCTCCGAACACTGTCGGTTTCCTCCTGCACGGAATTGCATAGGCCTAGAATACTCAAAAACACAACCAACTGCAGGTGCATATTCCTTTCTAACGGTATTTGAGGTGTGTGTGACTCCCTCTACACTTTCACAGTGCAAGCTCAGCTGAGTATCGCGGGAACTAATATTCATCACACGATCTACACGTTTGAACACACAGATTTGATGAAGATAGCAGCAGCACAAACAACACGTGCTACGCTGCGGGCTAAATTGGAATTCATTACTGAAGCGTGGGAAGCGAACTCTTGGTGACGTCATCGATGTTGAGCCAGTCAACTACACTGGTTCTTTATCTTCGATCCGATCCGCAACAAACGAGAGCGGCTCGAGGACAGGGGACCAGTACAGACAGTAAACCAAACTCGTCCCCAGTGGGTTTACGTTCCTACAACACCACTGGAAAGGGCTGACGACTTCAGGAATACTGCGCATGCGCAATCTACTAATTTTGAGGCGAATCACGCCGAGGCCGCGGCATGATGTTCGCAACAAACCATGCTAACTATTCGTTTGAAATTGCTCTAATACTCAAGCAACTTCGTGTTTTGGGTGTATTAAATGGCCTTTTAGGCATATATGATGTTTTTCAGTCATCGAAGAACGAAATATTGTGTGAAACAAACATATCACTGTTCTGCCTCCGAACACTGTCGGTTTCCTCCTGCACGGAATTGCATAGGCCTAGAATACTCAAAAACACAACCAACTGCAGGTGCATCTTCCTTTCTAACGGTATTTCTGGTGTGTGTGACTCCCTCTACACTTTCACAGTGCAAGCTCAGCTGAGTATCGCGGGAACTAGGCTAATATTCATCACACGATCCACACGTTGGCCGAACAAAACGCACAGATTTGATGAAGATAGCAGCAGCACAAACAACACGTGCAACGCTGCGGGCCAAATTGGAATTCATTACTGAAGCGTGGGAAGCGCACTCTTCTTGGTGACGTCATCGATGTTGAGCCAGTCAACTACACTGGTTCTTTATCTTCGGTCCGATCCGCAACAAACGAGAGCGGCTCGAGGACAGGGGACCAGTACAGACAGTAAACATAAGAGAGGTTAAGAAAATAAACGATAAACGTTAACGAAATGACTCAGAATAAAATGTCACACGCCACTCCTGATCTGGAGTGGAAATTGAAGGCTATGTAATTGTCATATTGTTCACGTTTCTCGTTCATAACTCAGGGACCTGACACGAGAGAGTAAAACCTAGGGTTAGGTTAGAACCCTACCCTAGTTAGGGTTATAACCCTAACCTAACCCTAGGTTTTACTCTCTCGTGTCAGGTCCCTGTGGTTCATAATTTAAAAAACTAACACTTGAGTGCAATAATATGAAATGGTTCATGCAATGTTTATTTGCTTCATGACAAAGACAATATATTATACATTCATTCATAAAAATAATATAATTTTGTCATTAGGATCATTTTTAAAGAATTGTGCATCAATTTGTTGTGTAATAACATCAATCATGTCCTCTGGTGGACAGCACAACAAAAAGCTGATGGTCTCGGGACATTCTCCAAGACAATGTGGAGTCGATAAATTTGCAGTGGTGATCATAATTTACGTATTAAAGATGCAACTGGAAATCTTCGAGATAGCCAGCACAATTAAAGTCATATCTTGAGAGTCATACTATTTCATTTGGCTTAAATTACTGCATGCAGTCAAAAATAGATGGGGTTCTCTCTTATCTATTTTTGATGCAGTGTAAAGGTTTTCATCACGGTCAAGAAAAAAGTACCGTACGTCAAGTTTTGCCAGTGAGACGTTTTTTGCAGTTCATTATTTCTTGTCTTCCTACATGTAATTATTCAAGGATATCAGTGCATAAATTGAGTCAGTATTACAGCAAATCCTGAATAGTTTCTTCCATCCTAATCAATACTAACAGTGAGCAACGGTCATTCTTTGGATAGGCCTACTACCGGTACGTAGACTTTTGTAAAAATCAAGCTAAATTGGTTGAAGGCATATTTATGGCACACAATTCATTCACTCCTGTTTAACGACAAGTTCTGAAGTACAACTAATTTGCTGTATGTCTGGACTGCAATGTCACATATTGACATTTTGTTTCAAAGAGACTTGTGCAATTTGTAGCAATTCTGTACCAAAATTACCTCTTTTTTGTAGCTATACCAGAAACATCTTACCTTCAATGTCTGTCCATACTATATATATATTTCCAAAGTCTAGCAACCTCTTATCTCGTTACTGTATACATCAAGGTCGAGTGATATGGGACTCTCTGGGAGCAAACTTGAAACGCCTTACACTCAGCATCTAATGACATGAGAGCAACCACGAATCTCAGTTCTTCAGGGAATATGATAACATGGATCTTGAAATGCCCATGACCTTGACTTCCATGAGGCCATGCCAAGTGACCTGGACATTTCACCACTTTGACCACTAGACACGTAGGTCTTCATGGGAACATGATACAGGTGAAGTCTATAGAAAGCTCTGTTTCTTGTGTATAAATATCAGAGAGGCCAATTAAACATACCCTACCTCAGTGAAAATCTCAACCTTTCTTACCTCGGTTATGAATAATCGGATACATTTGCAGTACTTTCCTAAACAGCTGCCCTGCAATCATGGATTTGCCATCATATCATGGCAAGCAAAGCAAAAATCAACAGGCTCCAAAACAAAGCCAAAACGTTATCTACATGCGAATAATTTGTTCTCTTAAATGTCACTGCCAACAAATGTAGGCATGTTGTTGTTCTCTTTGATACATTATCTTATTATTAATACATTATAATCTATTCTGGTGATTGCATCAAAAAGCACAATATGAATTCATCATACAAAGCCCACAGCATTTTCTCATTATCTACTCAGAACCTGGTTTTATATCTGTTAATAAATGCTTGGTACACTCTCCCCCATCATGGTCTCCAAGAATCTCGGAGAACCATTGTCTTTTTCTAATAGCCTTAACAGGACAAATCACAGAAAAAATGCTCTCAAATGATCCCCTTGAATGGTTCCACTGTTTGGGTGACAGTACTTGGCTCAAAAGGGTATGATTTAGATAATATGTATGTGACCCTCCATCACAAAACTAGCCGGAAGTCGCTCCGAGGTTGGCAAGTTGGGACTGAATTACCGGTATCTGTCAATTTCAATACTCCTGTTTAACGACAAGTTCTGAAGTACAACTAATTTGCTGTATGTCTGGACTGCAATGTCACATATTGACATTTTGTTTCAAAGAGACTTTATGCAATTTGTAGCAATTCTGTACCAAAATTACCTCTTTTTTGTAGCTATACCAGAAACATCTTACCTTCAATGTCTGTCCATACTATATATATATTTCCAAAGTCTAGCAACCTCTTATCTCGTTACTGTATACATCAGGGTCGAGTGATATGAGACTCTCTGGGAGCAAACTTGAAACGCCTTACACTCAGCATCTAATGACATGAGAGCAACCACGAATCTCAGTTCTTCAGGGAATATGATAACATGGATCTTGAAATGCCCATGACCTCGACTTCCATGAGGCCATGCCAAGTGACCTGGACATTTCACCACTTTGACCACAGCAGTCCCACTAGACACGTAGGTCTTCATGGGAACATGATACAGGTGAAGTCTATAGAAAGCTCTGTTTCTTGTGTATAAATATCAGAGAGGCCAATTAAACATACCCTACCTCAGTGAAATCTCAACCTTTCTTACCTCGGTTATCAATAGTCGGATACATTTGCAGTACTTTCCTAAACAGCTGCCCTGCAATCATGGATTTGCCATCATATCATGGCAAGCAAAGCAAAAATCAACAGGCTCCAAAAAACAAAGCCAAAACGTTATCTACATGCGAATAATTTGTTCTCTTAAATGTCACTGCCAACAAATGTAGGCATGTTGTTCTCTTTGATACATTATCTATTATTAATACATTATAATCTATTCTGGTGATTGCATCAAAAAGCACAATATGAATTCATCATACAAAGCCCACAGCATTTTCTCATTATCTACTGAGAACCTGGTTTTATATCTGTTAATAAATGCTTGGTACACTCTCCCCCATCATGGACTCCAAGAATCTCGGAGAACCATTGTCTTTTTCTAATAGCCTTAACAGGACAAATCACAGAAAAAATGCTCTCAAATGATCCCCTTGAATGGTTCCACTGTTTGGGTGACAGTACTTGGCTCAAAAGGGTATGATTTAGATAATATATGTATGTGACCCTCCATCACAAAACTAGCCGGAAGTCGCTCCGAGGTTGGCAAGTTGGGACTGAATTACCGGTATCTGTCAATTTCAATATTGTCTGTCTATTGTGAAGTATGAGTGATTCTATTTCTTTCCTTTTTAATATTTCCTGGTGTCATCTCAGTACGTTTAGGCTCATTTTCCGTGCGACTTCCGAATGGTTTTGTGGTGGAGGGTCACATACTGAATCTCAGTCACCTACTCTGCCTCATTACACCGGCCACAAGTTGTAGGTAACATGGAGCATTACACTCATACATGCAGGGCAGGGCCAATTCATTGAATATATTAGAATTATATCATTTACACATTAATTTTCAATAAACTTCGATGTATCTGTAAATGGAAGTTCACCTTCCTGGATATTAATGATTTATGTTTAATATATACAATCACTGACAATGCAGTGTTTATCTCTAAAATGAGATGTTGCCAAACATCAGCACATTCAAAATGTTCAGCACTTTGTATGAAAATATTTCTCCATGAATAAGAATCAATCTATATAAACAGCAGGTCGAGAGGGAAACCAGTTGTGGCCAATGATGTCACATGTCATTATTCTCTCCAGGAAAATTCAGTTCCCACTGATGCAGCGTATTCTTTTTGGAATACACCTTTAAAAAATCCTTTGTGAACATTTGAAATCCTTAACTTAAGTCTCCACATCTGAAGCCCTTAATCAGTCAGCTTTAGAGCTGTTATTCGGGTACAAATACAGCATATGTCTTTCAGATTTACAGCAGTAGGAATGAGTTCTTTTTACGTAACGTGTGATCCAAGTGTGTAACCAAATCCACTGCTGTGATGGAGTCCTTGTGCCCTGGACTAGCAATTAAGTTTCCAACTCATGAGTGTGACAGTTACGATAGTTTCTCCTTCATTTGGTAATCTGACGACAAAATCCGTATCAGAATGCGTACCAGTCCAAGGTATGACAACTCAGTATCGGAGGCAAATCACGGTGGACTCACAGCATCACTGTTTTTTCGTTTGTGTTCACTCTCCAGTGTTTTCCTCGTCTCGCTGAGTGCATGTGTCTTCAAAAAGTCAATTTCCTTGTACTCTGTCGGCGAAACGTTTCCAGCAATGACAGGTTTTGATAACTTTGGACTCCTTTTGATTAACTTCTTCTCAGGGGTTGACTGTAGGTCAAGGTCAAGGTACTGGATTTCATCACCAGTCACCTTAGGTCGGCTAAGGTCAAGGTCAAGGTATTGGATTTCTCCCTTCTGTTTTGGAGGCATGTGATTGGAGGGGAGGGTAAGGCTGTTTGCATGTGTTCGATTGCTGGCCTAGAAAGATAAAACAATCAAGTTCAATTTACATGTAGAAGAGAAATAAGTCATAAGAGTAGAAATTTTGTGAAGGAATAAATATCTCCCCATTGCAGCATACTGACTCACAGAAAAAAAGAAACATGCACGCATTAAGTATCCAGCAAGTTTAGTAAAATAGCTTCCAGTTCCAATGGAGCCAATTACATGTATACAGTCAGGTGAACTGCTTGGTAGAAATGACCGACTTCTTTGTGGTTCCTTCCAGAAGTTCTCCATAGAGAATGGCCAGAGAGGATCAGGGCATCCCACCATCACCAGCTATGACTGACCTTGACAGGTAAACTAATATGTCACTAATGCAGAAAAAACTCCTGACAAAGGTGACAATCGGTTGATTAGCATTCATTAAAGCTGGTTACCATAGAAACTGGATGCTTTTTCATAGACAAGATGTGACACACTGATCTATAAATTGAAATATCCATGAGTCGGTGTATTGATTATTGTGCAGTGGATGACTAATCGTTCTGTAGCCTTGGTAATCTTGGAAGAAACCACGCATACAATGACAATGTGCCGCGGGTCGATGCCAAATGTTGTCTGTGGCAGTGATTCAGCCTGGGTAACATGATTCTGGTTGGAGGTTTTATGCATAGAAGCTGTTTTTATCAGGCGAGGAAGAAGGTGATGACAATGGCATTAATGGTGAAGGAATCATGGGAGTAGAAGCGTCCCACTAAATAAACCTTTGGGAATGGTAAACATGGTAAGGGGTATGAAACCCACAGGGACTTTATGAAGGGTTTTATTGAAATATGTGACCCGGTCTGTGAAAACCTGGCCAAAGTCACTGGGGAGTGACATAGGCCTTGATCATACCTGTCCTTTGTTGCACAATCGATAAGGCTTTATTTGCCACCCACAGACCGTTGTTTTTTCATTGTGATCAGACTCCCAACATAACCTATTAACCCTGTGATGTTCAGTGACTTTGGCTGGATTTTGCCCAACTTGGTCACATATGCAGATTAGGTAGAATATTCATCGTATCCATGACGTAACTCCGACAGTGCCCGCCATTGCTGACGTCACAAGGGTGGTGGGCAAATGACGCAAGGGTGGTGGGCAAAATTCATTGCTTTGCTGAAGAAGCTGGTGGGCAAAAAGACGCAACGTCACAACGTCACCATGGTCACATAGGCCTGGGCCTACGTCATGGATACGATGAATAGATGTCCTATTACTAAGCAGGATATCATAACAGGAAGACACTGCTCATCTTTGGCCGAGTTGAGGCCTACCCTGAATGAATGAACACACATCGAGCTACAACCCCCCAATGGAATATGCATAAAAAATATGAATATTACTCTAGACTTTACTTAACATGTAAACTTGAGTAACTTTGCTAAGCACTTTTGTTTGTTTTGCCAATTGTCTAACAAGAAAAAAGAACAAGAGTGCTAACCTTGGCGATCAGCTGCTCAGATAAGGAGTCATCATCTTCATCTGAGCTGGAAGAATCATCGGATCCTATCCGTGTTGGTAGTGGTAATGGTATGGTATCACTCAACCCAGGCTGGGTTTTAATTGATCTTGAAAAGAAACAAGGAAGACTTGACAAATGAGAATAAAGATATTAGGGTATGTAGGGTAGGGATAACAATCAGACTCCCGCCCCTGACTCCAGATGATTCGCTTTTTGTGAACTATGTCCTCACTTACAATGTGTTTTTTTAAACTACGGTGTCAATTCTTTCCGAATAATGAATAGAACCTGGTTGTGTGGTAAAATGATCATCAACTTGAAAAATATATTTATTTATATTTTGAGTTGGATTGGGAGTTAGCATAGATTTTGACTTACTTTAACACTGACTGATCACCAAGCTGAACCATAATTCTGAGTCATTATCTTAAGAATCAGTTTTGCTTCAGACAATCTTTAACATTTTCCACTCAATCACATCCTCCCTCTCTTCCTCTTTCAACCCATGGTATACATTATACAAGACTTCCATGTGACCCACATTGTGAGCTGGTACTCATCATAAACTACTACAGAAAGGAATTTAATCATTGAACTTCAAACTTAGATGATGACCAACCCATTCACGTAATGTTAATGACTATGTCATGTATATTGAATTGAGGCAGTTCACCCATAATTGAACATATTGAAATGAATCAGTAGCCCATACAAGACACCACAGGTTGACCTCAATGGAATGCAGGAGGAAATTATAAGATGACATAAAATGTTGGAGAGAATTGACCCCCTATGAAGATGTCTTATAAAAGAAAAGATGTTATCTACTTGATACATGAGGTACAAAGTACTAGGTCAATGTTTAGACTGTATTACATGGCAAACAGTTAACTTACGATAAATGTTATATATCTACAAAATCTTTGCTGGGCTTGAAAAGCCAAATCGGTCCATGCCCATTCGCTCATAAACCAACCATTCAACTTGAAGAATCAGCCGGGATGGGAATTCAGAGCTCCTGCACAGATCACCACATTGAAATATTCGATGTGGCCATACAGTTTCAAAAACGAATTTGTCAGAACTTGGCCAATTGACTGGTGAGCAAAAGACCAACCGGGATGAGAATCTTTGTTCATTTACTTACCTACTCATAGGTGGCGTAGGTACTCTTTCTTTCTTGAAACTTCGTGTCCGTGCAGTGGGGAAGATTGTATATGTATCCTCAGGGAGTGTGCCTACGGAAAAGACAAATACCAACATGAATTTGGAAGTTGATGGACCAAATCATCAGACAGCGATAGGACACAACCAAGTGACATGAGTGATGCAAAGTAACAACAAGTGGGCAGCCATGACCAAACACCCAAATTTGTACCAGTTTAGTGATTAAGCGCCTGGTACATGTATGCTGCAATCATGTCACCAGTATCACTGCAATGAATCCACCTTGCTTTTAGCTTCTTGTTTAGGGTAGCTAGTTCAACTCATTGAAACAATGCCTCTCTGGACAGTAAATTTGAAAGGAACATTTCAACCAAACAGAAATCACAGATTTCCAACCTGCCAGAAGAGATTTGTCCACAAATCTTCAAACATTCAATGGGTCCACTTGACAATAAAGAAGACGGTACATCACAGACAACATCAAGAGGATGATGCTGAATGGTACCAACCGACTGAATAGGACCTACCCTTCGCAGCAGGTTTTTTGGTAGGCGTGCCTCGTGATGGTATAGCAATCCGTGGTGGAGTCACGGGTGCATTCGAAGGCGGAATCTGATAGATATTCTCATTGATCGCAGAGTCTCTTGACATCAGTAGGTCCCCATTACGATTCATTGTACTGACAATTTTGAATACATCATCGTCTACTTTTGTGTTATTGTTACTGTTATCTGCCGGAGCAAAGGCATTGTCATCGTCGTCCACAGCCACATTGGAAGCATTAATGTAATTATGAGTCCGAACATTGGCAGCTGGCGGTGGCGAAACTAACAAACAACCATTACTCGGCTGTGGTTTTGGAAAGTCATAAATTTCATCCAGTGACCTCTGTTTACATTGAACTATATCGGGTTTTCCATAATTTGGATGAGCCCGGCTATTAGGCGGTACATTTTCATAAACAAAACGCGAGTCTTTTTGAACCGGATTCCCAAGTGCAGACTTAGGTGGCCGTTTAGGTGGTGCATCTGGAATAGGTGGTACTGATGCGGCATATGACTCTGTGGGCACGGGGATTGGTGGAACATCATAAACATCCTCGTCTAACGAAACATGATTGGATTTCTTAGCAACTTCGTCCAACTGGTATCTTGTCGGAGGAACGTCGTATATATCATTTGGTCCTGACATCGATGACTGCTCCGATAGAGAGCTCTGTGTTGAGCCTCGTATAGAACTGTCCCGTTTAGCACTCGAGGACCCGGAATCGTGTCGGAACACCGCATTGTGAGCGGGTGGCACATCATACCAATCTTCTGGTCCTGAGGCAGGAATGGGTACGTCTCGCCGAGGAGGCACTTTATATAAATCAGATTCAAAGCTGAATGAATTATCTGCGACAGGAGAAGGATCAATTGGTAAAGGTATCGGAGGTGGTGGTGTGTTTGGGATGCTGTCAACACTGTGCCTGTCGTCTTCTGCTGGTAACACAGGGTCCTTCTGGCTGCTCACACAGGAGTCTAGCATCACGTAAGATCCAGCATGATTCTGGTCAGCGATGTTTGGCGCCGCATCTTGTTCATCCAATGGTATTTGTGATGCCGTCAGGGGCTGTCCCGTGCATGTATCGGGTGTTCCCGCTATAGATTCAGCAGATTGGGAACCCGGTTGGTTCGAATCGGACACTGCAAATAAAAGGAGATGAATTAAGGTGTGAATCAAAACCGACATGAAGGACACTATTACAGGTCTGATCAAGGAACACATTTCTGCTAATAGCCTTAATACTATTGACGGAGCAAGAAACAACAGCCAAATGGCCTTTATACTTACCATCTTCCGGTTTGAGTCCACAAACTTGGCAGAGACACTCAACCCACTTGTTCATTTCATTCTCTGAATCCACAGCGAGGTAATAAGTTCGATCCTTTTTCTTAAATTTTGTTTTTATCGCGAATAAGTGAGCATAGTGGGAGGAGTCCAATGATGAGATAATCTGCTCAGTCAGCTCCAAATCGATGTTGCCCGTCTTGCGGCGACATGTCTCATCTTCAAAGTAGTCAAGCGCAAAACATCCAGGAAGACTGCCAAGGGGTTTATGGAGTACGAAGAACCGCCGCCGCCATTTCTGAAAGATACAACGGAGTTATTGGAGACTGCTGTGTACATGGTGCACAATAGGAAGATGAAAGTTACCCACACTGGAAGACGTGGAAGAGTGATCGCAGCATGGATTGAAGCAGAACACCTTTTCAGCACTTACTTCCTGTACTTTGCAAATATCAAGACCAAATGATCAGTGAGTCGAACATTTCGAAAAATAAAAAGTGCCTGAGACGAAAGTGTTAAGGTACAGGCTGACTGGATGTGAGTACTGGGATACAGTAGCACTCGCCAGACATCTGACAAACAACATTGTAAGGTTTATCCCAGAGTAGCTTGCTTCTGTCAAATCTATGGGTGCTTGCCATCAATACACTAAGATATTCAGCAGCAGTGGGTGGAAAATGCGTAGGTTCTTTCATCTCAAGGTTATTTTGGATCACCTGTGCATCTCAGCGTAACTTTGCCTGAATTGCATTTCAGGTAGCGTGGGTACATTGCACAGGTGTTTGAGACTGGTTGGGTGAAATTAATTCATGTTCTGAGTCGCATTCAGACTCCTGCATCATGCTGTATGTACATTCCTGCATGGCTGAAGAACTTCAGATATGAAATGCTGCAGTGTACCACCATTACAAGACTGATCTCTTATCAATGTCTTGGCATGTTAACACTCTCCACTGCATGGCTCAGTTCAAAATCACTGTCGGCAAGGACCTGAGGACTGTAGCTATGGACGGGAGGGACTTTCGACAGACATCATTGAAAAATGTGTTTTTCATGCAGATTTTTGCGACTCCGAAAAATGGCAAAATTGCAGTTTTGCCCACCGCCCCAACAAACATGACAAATGACTCTTGCTGTGGCCCTGAACTGCCTGTTCATGAATGTTGAGATGGGACAAGACTGAAATTGTAGTATGATCCAGAGAGAACATGGAGAATGGTGTGTTAATTCTGGTCACTTTCAGAAAATAATGAGAGGGGATTACGGGTCCTCACCAATTCCGATATGTCATATAATACATGTAAGTTCTACTGGCTGATCAAACAACCCTCAAGATGACAAACCCCTAACATAATTGAAATCTTATCTTATGTTCTTGTGAAGTATTTGCCACAAATGAGGACAAACCCATGCATAGAGAGATATATAGGAACAACAGTAAATATGAGGCCCAACAGCAGATTCGGTGCAAAAAACACAATTTCTACTCACCAAGCATCTTAGGAGTCACCTGTGCATGAATACCTCACCAGGTAAAAAGCACTACCCAGGTAGCTAAAACAGTCTATTATACAGTAATCCAGCAGTGCACCTCAAATACATGAGCCTGGGTAGTCTTATCCAACCATTGTATTCTCCTTCAGCGACCGTGAAAGACTATAACTGGTCAGTGCTTTGTACCGGTAATAAATTAAAATTCATTTATCCCAAGTGTGGTGAACTTATCTCAGAATGCAGTATTTCCTCTTATTAGACAAATGCGGCATAATATAGCCAGCTAATTACAAGCGTTGTACTGGTATATGGCTTGTACAGGCATTCAATAGGCAACTTGCATTAGTGTAAATAGAGAATACGTTTTATGATACCGCCTGTTTACAATAGAAGTCACCACTTTCCGGTGCTCTTCCAGAAGCTGAGCACACCCACTACAGCATGGGTGGATTGGCATCAATATACATGTATAATCTACCCNATAAAAAGAAAGCACAAAATAGAAGCTTGGCAGGAAGAGGAAAAGTCATCCCCCCCCCCATTATTATGAAAGTTCGAATCCCACTGTCGGCACGAGACTCTGGGTAGGTCTCTTTTCCTCCCTTGCCTCACTCCACCCAGGTGTACAAATGATATCCAAAATAAAGCACAAAAAACGACACAAAAAATGACAGAGAGTATAAATAATTCAACGTCGTCTCCAGTATTTGCAAATTTCCGACTCCCACTGGGGAGTGTGGGGGGGGGGGGGGTCGAAAATTGAGTAAGACCCCCAGTGGGGGTTGGGGGAAAATTTGCAAATATTGGAGACGTCTTTGATTTATTTATACAGGTGTACAAATGGGTGCCGGTCAAACAATGTAGGGTCGGGCACGGAATGAGCAGCTTTCAGTAGAATTGAATTCTACTGAATTCAGGATCGACTGTGGTTACATTTTAAGTGTAAAGGCGGATGACACCTCTACCGTTGTGACTGCATGGTTCATGTTAATAAGACAAATGAGGCACCTTGGTGCCACACTTTGTCTTTGGTTTGTTATCCCAACACAAGATGGCACCTCCGCTACACTCTGCCTTCTGGGACAGCAACTCAACTGAAAAGGAATTTTCTGATCTTCGTCTGAAATCGACAAAGTAGGATTATTTCTCAATGATGAAAGTTCTAATCCTTTGCCTTCCTCATTGTTAACTTCCATAAAACAGATGAAGTGAGAGCCATCTGGTGTAAGGGTGAAAAACAACATCGGGTACTCAGTGGCATGGCACAGGATGAGGCTGCTTGGAGTGTAGTGGTGGAAAAATAAGAAAATATGATTACAACATTGATCAGACAGTGACATCTGGTGGGAAATCAGTACAACACCAAGAGGGAAGGCTGATGCAGCGATGACATCTATGAAATAAAAATGATACTCACCCTCACACTACCGCCAAAACAGAGTGGCTGAGCAAGAGAGAGAAAGAGGAATAGAACCAAAACTTCAAAAAATAACTGGTTAAAAAGACAGCAGAAAAAAAATCAATTCATCACAGGTCAGGGACCATTCATTAAAACTAACTGAATGTGATGATTAGCACAGGAACGACCAGGCAGATCATTCGGCAGATGTTTGTTGGATCACCCTACTACAATGTAGATAAATACATGTAGTCCAATATGCCATGGCATCCAAAAATCCTCACCCAAAAATAATAACAAGTGATATCAATTCGGAGGGAACCAATGGATGCGAGTTCAGTTAAGGTGCCTCTCCACATGAGTTTTTTCTCGGAGAAGTTAGCTCACAATGGGCAATTCACCATTATTTGTTTCCTCTCGGCTTACGCTGGGACCAATGACACAAACAACGACCCGCAGTTGAGTTGCCCATAGAGAGCCAACTTGCGCAAGAAAACTCTCCCGTGGAGAGGCACCTTTACAAGTGCAGGAGGAATCGGTGAGAAATCTGGATATCATAAACCTAATGATATGGCCAGAAACTAGCATCAGAGCAAGGCATCAGAGACTATTTTTAGTGGCCCAGACAACAATCAAAACATCAGGATCTGTCAGAGATCACGTGCATGACTGCATAACTTGACACATGCTTACACCCACAAACAATAAACTAACTATGCACCCCATAAAATTCAAGCTTTTTCTGAAGCCCTCATCTGCATCACCATCACATGCTCAGTCCAAAAGTTACAGAGCAACACCATTTAACTTTCAAGACAATAAAAGTCATGTTTAATACATACTCGTATCATCTGATACAGTTTTTTCCTCAATATTTCCTGGGTCAAGTCCACAAGATCATGTTTTCATGGAAAACAATGAGGAAGGCCAAGAAAATAGTATCATGTGACAGGAATGGCACGGTATCAAGGATACTAATTGCTGCATTAATCTATGTATGTGATGAATATCATGATTTAACTGTTTCTGAATTAAGACCAGGATAAATGTGAGGCAATTTAGCCCCAACAGTTACTAACATACAACACCAATGACCAATTACAGCTGGCACTTAGCAAACCAGATCATATTGGCAAGGGCATGCATTCATGATTTCTGATTATAAGCAAAAATAGATAAGAGAGGATCTATTTTTGTTATAAGGTATCATGTCCTACCATCATCGGTACTAAACCCCATCCACGGTACAAGCACCAGGCATTGATGGTAGGACACGTCCCCATGGTAAGCCATTGGTACATGTACATATATGGGCGGTTATTTCCGCAGAATTAAACGTGCTTGTGCGAGTGAAGCAGACGAAGACGTGAGGGTAGCGTGCGTGAAACAAATGTAGACGTGTTTGCTGTGTGTGTATCGCAAACTTTAGAATTGTGAAAATAATGCCATGAACAAATCATATGTCAACGAGAAAAATATCATATTCGTTAATCAGACGTTGGGTGGCGCTGCAGTCGATTGCAGCGCCACCCAACGTCTTATTAGCACATAAGAAATTTTTCACGTTGACACTACGATTTTTTCAAGCACGTCTACTTTCTGCGGATATAACGATGGGTGGTTATTTCCGCAGAATTAGACGTGCATGTTGTGAGAGTGAAGCAGACGTGCGTGTGTAGCATGTGTTTGGTGGTAGGGAAAAATCACATGTCAACATGAAAAATATCATATGCGTTAATCAGACGTTGTGTGGCGCTGCAGTCAATGTATTCGTTTCTAAACACATGGCAGGGAGGAAAATATCAATGGCCACGAAAAAATCATTGGTCAACGTGAAAAATTTCTTATGCGCTAATAAGACGTTGAGTGGCGCTACAATCGACTGCAGCGCCACCCAACGTCTGATTAACGCATATGATATTTTTCTCGTTGACATATGATTTGTTCATGGCATTAATATTATTTTCACAATTCTAATGTTTGCTTCTAAACACATCTACTTTTGTTTCACGCACGCTACACTCACGTCTTCGTTTGCTTCATTCGCACGACAAACACGTTTAATTCTGCGGAAATAACCGCCCATATACATACATGTGGGACCCATCGATGGTCAGAGCACCAAATATCATCTTTGTAGGTAGGACCCATCTTTGGTCAGAGCACCAATCATTGATGGTAGGACCCCTTCGTTGGTAGGACATGTCCGTGGTCACAGCCCAAACCACCTTTGGTACTTAAATACATGAATGACCCATCGATGGTCAGTCAGAGCAACAACCATCGTGGGTAGGACCAGGAGGAGACTCCTCCTGGTAGGAACTGCACCAAATATAGTTGGTAGGACCCCATATGGTCAGAGTACCAACACTGTTGTAAGGACCTGTCCATGGTTCTAAGAGCACCAACCATGGCAGGTGAATGTCGGACCCATCTATGGTATCCTTGGTACGACTCAATGTATGGTCTGGATACCAACTATCGTAGGAAGGACCCGTCCATGGTCAGAGCACCAATTTAATCATAGGTATGACCGGCGGACCCATCTACATGTAAGTTCAGAGTCACCAACTCGTAGGTGGGACCAAAAATTCGCCAGGAAGCAAAAAATGTGCAAAAGCCCATATATTTTCTGCACCGATAGTTGGGGCTCTGAGCATGGATCGGGCGTGCGTCTTACCATGCCCTGATCAGGGATACAATCATATCGGCTGCTGACACTCTCACGAACAACAGGTGAGTGCCTCTACCATGTCTACTCTGTCAGCGCGAGGGCAGAAAAGGCTTGGAGTGAAATACTAGTAACCTAATACCAGCAAAGCAGTCATGGCTGGGGTGACCGATTCAGGGAATTCCCACTTCAAGTGTACACTTCAACATTTTGTGGCATCTAAAAAGCTAACCAGGAAGTAACTG
>NMRB01000019.1:298465-313038 GCA_002633025.1 Notospermus geniculatus | reverse complement strand
GGGGGGGGGGGCATCCTTGACTTGACCCGAGGTTTGATTAACACGTAAATGACATTAGAGCACCAATAACAGAAGCAACCAGACCAAAACATCGCCCAGTAAAAGCATCGCAGAACTTTCTATGCACACAGCGTACATATAAAACCATGCGCAGTACCTTGATGTTCTGACCTAGACATGGATTTTGTGGTCACAGGCTGATTAACGTGGCCATTTTCTCTATTTGTCCAATATTACTTTGTTTGAGCTCTGCCATGATGTTATTTGCATATTTTGACCATAACCAGGACATGGTACTTAGTCTAATTGATTTGTTCTAAAGCACAAATGGGATGTGTTTAACCAAGAGCTGCAAGCATCCATTGGGCAGAGCATCAAAAACTGAGAGAAGCTTTGATCAGTCCCAGTGGAGTCAGGAGGTGACACAGGAATGAAAATACCCCAAACCCATCCAGGTACATGTACAGTCATCATATGGATCCGATTTGGTGACATTACATACACACCCCCAGCAGGTTCAAAATTTCCCAGCCAATGACAGCTCAACAAGCAACACCATGTGTCATGGAACCCAGTATTAGTCCAATCCAATTCACCATACCAAACTGAAAGAAAGCGTACCAATTCATTGACATTCAACTGCAGAAATAATCGACAATCTCTGAGAATGACTGACTCGGAAACCGATCTCCAAAATACATGTAGGCCGTGGAAAACTACGATGAGTGGACAGAAGGCAGGCAGAACAAAACTACCGGTACCTCATTTCACCATAAACATTTCAATCGACCTCCCCCGTGTTTTAAACAAACTACAAAGAGGAGTACCTATCAAATACACAGAGGGTACCAACACCAGAAGGTTGGACTCGGAGGACAAGAGTGATGCAGGCATCTTACAGAGATGAGACGGATGAAATACCAATTTTCTTCAAATTCTTTCCCCTAAAAATTGCCCCTTTAAGAGATTTGCAGACAGCGAGAGCTGATTGATTTACTCTTGTAACAAACGATAACAAGTTGGAATCATTTTGTAGGACTTGTCTCATCTCTGAAGGAGGTAAATGATCTAATGCCAACATTCCAAGAATCTTAAACAAAGGGACTGAACCTTATAGTTGTTGTATGGGGGTTCCTCATCAATAGAGGGCAAGCCAGGTGGCTGGCAGACCAATGCCTGGAAAAAAATTCAGTAAGTCATAAAAAAGTGCTTTTAAAATACCGGTATAAGCCCCAAAAAACTTAACTTCCCACTACTGGTACAGAGTCTTCTGACTTTGAAGAAAACATGCAAGACTGGATAACAGCTCCATGCCATTGATGAAATGAAGGAAATGAAGCAAAATATTCTGTGTACCGGGGGCGATGAATATACATGTAATCAAAGAATCATCACAATTCGTTTGTGTGGGTTCCCTCCCAAATACTGTTTGTTTGAAGCTAAGAATTACACTACCTCTAGGTCGCACAAAACCTGTCAATCATTCACGACTAACACCCTAACCAACCATATAAATCGTGCAGTTACCAGTTACCAAGCTAGAAATCAAGGACAAGCAATAGCAGCATCAAAATACAGATTTTGTGGTACAGGGTCCGGTTGCACAAAACTCACGATAGCGCTAACTTGTTAGCGCTAACTTTATGTTAAGTGACATAAAAATCCATTGTCTTTTTACGTCATTTAACATAAAGTTAGCACTAACACCAAGTTAGCGCTAACATGAGTTTTGTGCAACCCAGCCCTGGTTAGGATCATATAACAATTTCTCTTCGTGACCACATCAGCAACATGGCGTAACGGAGCATCACTGGTCAAATATCACCAACTAGAAAGACAATGTGAACTTCCATCCATGTCAACAATCGCAGTGATTCAACAAACCTTACATTTGGATATTTATTTGGTTTCAGCGACGTCCCAGTTGCACAGAAGTTTGCTTAGACGTCACTTCATTTGCCAAACTAAAATTACAACAACTTTACCAAGGTGCCAAATAAAATTGCACAACAAAAAATAATCTCCGGTAAATGTGTAATGGCACGTATTTAAATGATTCAAATGAACAGTTGTGCTGAAAATGAAGTGAGGGGTGAAATCATGAAATAGGCTATGCCTAGCTCAAGACAATAGGGAGGTTTAGAAATCAAACGATAACAACATATACGTTAACAACAAAGTAGGCCTAGGCCCCCTAAGTTCACATTTCATGATTTATCGTTTGATTTCTAAACCTCCCTAATGTTTCAATATGAACGAGTGTTACCACACTGAATTTATTCTGACCAATATAAATATGCCAGACCCAGCACATTATTAGGTAATGTAGCCATGCATGCGTTAGAGGTTCTACATTATACTGTTTTACTGTCGTATTGTGTGTACAACATTGTACTGTCACACTGTGTGTGGACAAATGGGGATGTGTATGTTGTGTATGTGTCTGTTGTACTGTCTGTTACTGTCTGTTAGAACGGGCCAACTCATGAAGAAACTCACCGCCCTGAAGACAAAACGCCATGCGATTCGTGAACTTTTACGTTCTGGGGGAGATTTCACTAGCCAGCCTTTAATAATAACTTCCTCAGAATTCATCCCTTCGACTTATATCTTTCAAGTTCGGCATTGAAACCACCCTACATTTATCACAAGGAATCGACACTATTCAGGAAGTAGANTTTTCTGATGATTGCCTCAATAAAATCACTCTTTTCTAAATCTTCGATCATTTGGGTCCCAAAATTTTTGGATTGCCAATATCCAGAAGTAATCCTCTTTCCAATGGCCAAAAAGAATAAAATTATTGGCACGCTACATCTGATTTCTGCTAAGATTTTTAGGAGATGGTCGAAAACTGGACCGGGTGTCCCGTTAATTCTGGGCCATGTCTATAGTGGTAGGCCTAGCCTACTGATGAGAAAACAAAAGTGAAATTAACCGGGGGCCTAGGCCTAGCCGAGAAGGTGAGACTACTCTATAAGGAGGCCTAGCTAGGTAGGGGCCTAAAACCTCCCCACCCAGCCCTACCACTCTTGTTCGTTGTGTTGTCGTGGACACGGCGTACGCGTTATAGGCGTAGGCCCCTAGGCCTGAATGTGAATCGTTGTCAACGACGTTGAAGTTCTACATCATGACATTGTTGCGTTGGCTAGAAAACATACGGTTCCTGCCGTGGCGTGGGTGGTTCCCACCAGTGATTTTGTTTGTGAATTTTACATCAAAGAAAAGCCTATGGGCCACAGTAACACTAGCGTATGGTGCCTAGGCCATGGACGCTACCATAAGGCCCCTTTCGAAAGACGGCCGTTTCGGCGCCAAGCGAGGGAAAAAAATCAAATGGGAAAATACATTAAATTTTGCCAGAAATTGCAGAAATAACTGTCATAAAATGCTTGAAATTTGGCAGACATTTTTATATGAGGGCCAATTCATTGAGAAATGTGTGAAAAAAATTGAGTGTCATCGATCAATTTTTGAAGATTTCTGCATAAATTTTTCTTCGACCAAACAACAGAAGGTTTAAAGTGTCTGTTAATCCACCTATTGTTCAGGTGTAGAAAAATCACCAGTTTCTCCAAAAATTTACCGATGACACCCAATTTTTTTACTTTTCATTCAATGGTTTGGCCATCACCACATTTCTGCCAAATTTCAAGTGTTTCTGGCAGTTATTTCTGCAATTTCCGATAAAACTTATTTTACCCTCGGCGCTGAAATGGCTGACTTTCGAAAGGGGCCTATTAATAATACCTCCATGATGCTACCAACTGACTATTATCATGATTAGCTATCACACCTTGATCTCCTAATCTATACTTCCTTCAGATATCTGCATGAACCATGAGTTCCCAAGACCAAAATTGGCAATGCGACCGATGTACGTACTGCAACCATTCAGCACTCAGTCGGTGTGAAATGTGTGAAGCACCAAGAAGGGAGAGATCTCTGACCAAGAATGATGAAAGAGAAGAAAATGGAGTCCCACGAAAACAAGTGAGTGAGAATGACAGGAATGGAATGCAATCAAGTTCACTGAAGAACGAATCAAACCGTGCTACCTTGAATTCCATCAATGCAAAACAAAATACCTGGACCTGCCGCAGATGTACTTTTGAAAATCAACATTCAGTATCAAGATGTGGCATCTGTGATGCACCACGTATTTCCAATGTGCCAACATCATTACCACCAATTCCTGGAGCTGCACCAGCATCCTCAAGCAGTACTAAATCGCCGTCACCTGTGTCTGGTTCATCAGTAATGGACACATTGACTTCTCTTGTGTATAGAGCCCGGAATGGGTTGTTCCCCATGTTTCAGTCAGATGCTTCCCCATCAAAAACATCCCCTGAACGATCGAGGGCTTTACAGAAGCACGGATCACAGGAAGTCTGGACTTGTGAACACTGCACTTACAGTTGCAATCCTATACATGTGGATAAATGTCAAACTTGTGATACCCCAAGAAAAAATCGGGACATAACCCCAAGATCACCTAAAGAGTTAGAAGACTTGGTGGGTGTCCGTCCAACACTGCCAACGCTCCGACCAGTATCATTACTCGACAGCGCCACGTCTGGTGGTTGGCAGTGTCAGCAATGTACATTTGTGAACGATGTTGGGAACAGTATTTGTGATATGTGTGGGATGGAGAATCCAGAGCAATCTGATAATTCCCTGTCCAAAGTGAGTGCTGAATCTGTTCATGAGTGGTACTGTCCAAATTGCACATCACAAAATAGTCCTTTGTCACGAAAGTGTGAGCAGTGTGGTTCGGATCAAGAGGTAAATGTGTCGCCATCAAATCTTCGGCAGCTGCAGAGGCAAGAAACAGTTTTGGCTGATGATGTGAGACAAACAGAGGAGAGGAAAGTCTTGGAGCAAATGAGGGGTATTGTTCAATATTGTAAAGAGGTGAGTCACTGGTTCCTCATTGTTGATGTTTTTGGGTATACATGTATATTTCTTCTTTGTATCCTTGATGCTACATCCATCTTGAACTGTACAACCATGAGTGAGTTTATGACCAGTGAACCTTCGCTTCATCTCAATAAAAGAGAGCAAGATTTCATTGGATGGCATCATTCATTTCTTCTCCATTTTGCTTCACTTCAGAATCACGAATCGTTTGTGGACGATTCTTTCCCACCAATCCCATCCTCTCTCTATCTCGATCCCAAAAAATCTTCATCCAGTCATTATGTCCAATGGCTGAGACCAAGCTCAATAGACACCAAAGATGGTTTCTTACCATGGCAAGTGTTTCGGACGGCTCGACCATCTGATATCAACCAGGGATTGTTGGGGAATTGTTGGTGAGTTGATTTCAGTTTTCATTGACTGTGTGATAAAATGAAGCCCAGGCCAAATGATATTTTGCTCCTGTTCTTCACACAAACTTTGAATGAGGTCACTTCTTCCAAACAAAATATCCGGGCAAAATATAGATGCACTCACTAAATATAAACTACCTGATGAAATAGCTTAGATCTCACTCTATTTTGCTTCATATTGCACTGATGGATTCATAACTTTGAATAAGTTTTGTGTTTAAACTTGCAGGTTCCTTTCTGCATTGGCCGTGATTGCTGAAAGACAAGACCTTGTTGAAAAAGTGATGCTTACTAAAGACTTCAATCCACATGGTGTTTATGCCGTAAGACTTTGCATCGATGGAAAGTGGACAACTGTTGTGATTGATGATTTATTACCATGTGATGAGAGAGGAAGGCTGCTGTATTCAAATGTTAGTTTTTTTTTTACTTTGATTCCACTTTTTGTGTGGAGTTTCTATCAGTCACGACTTTGGTCCAGTCGTTCCTACATCTGCCTCAGTCAGTGTGTTATGTGCCTGAAATCCATTCCAAGTCGTACGTGTACTACACTGCTGTATAACACGCTTGTAGCAATTATGATGTCATCTTTATTTTCAGTCCAGGCGCCGTCAGCTATGGGTCCCACTGATAGAAAAAGCCATGGCTAAGCTACATGGATGCTATGAGGCCTTGATAGCTGGAAAATGTATTGAAGGACTAGCAGCTTTGACTGGGGCTCCTTGCGAAAGTATACCACTACAGAGTAAGGGGTCATCCATTTATTACGTACGCACAATTTCCCGAATTTTCGGACCCCCCCACCCCCCCTGTACGCACCTGTACGCAACCATTGGGACCCCCCCTGTGCGTACGTACGCACGATGGTTTACCCGAGATCGTCAGAGCCCACTCACGTTGATGCACGATGCCGGTGGTTGGCGGGAATGATGCTGACGAATGGCGGGAACGAGCTTCCCAAGTAAAGAAAACGGCNCAATTATGATGTCATCTTTATTTTCAGTCCAGGCGCCGTCAGCTATGGGTCCCACTGATAGAAAAAGCCATGGCTAAGCTACATGGGTGCTATGAGGCTTTGATAGCTGGAAAATGTATTGAAGGACTAGCAGCTTTGACTGGGGCTCCTTGCGAAAGTATACCACTACAGAGTAAGTTGATATCCAGGGGTGTAGCTGGCTTTTATGGCTTCAGGTGGCATTGGTCTCTCTACTGGGGGAGGGGGAGCAAAACAGCACTTTTTGTCACTTTTTTGCCAAAATATGCCTGAAAAACACATATTTCTTCTTTTCCCTAGCTGGTAGCAAGGATCGTCGTGATGAACCCGTCGATGCTGACTTAGTTTGGGCACAGTTACTAAGTTCTAGAGAGTCTGGGTGAGTAGGGAGAAAGGTGTGTGCACTGTGTAGCTCCAGAAAAACTTGCATCGTGGTGATCGATAAGTCTCTGAATGAGGCATCTCGTTTTCACAGATGAGAAGACCTCGATGTGGGAACGCCAGTTAAAAATTCTTTTGTAGCAGGCCTATGAATTAAACTGATAAATCTCTTTGATTTGATTTCTAGGTATCTCATGGGTACATCATGTGGTGCAGGCAACATGAAGACTGAAGATGATCGATACGAGGCAATGGGTCTGCGACCACGTCATGCTTATTCCATCCTGGATATTAAAAACATCTGTGGGAACAGGTTACTAAGACTCAGAAACCCTTGGGGGAAATTCTCCTGGAATGGTGACTGGTCTGACTCAAGTCCAAGGTGGCAGACAATCCCACCAGAGATTCAGAATGAACTGATGGTGTATGGAGCCAGTGAGGGAGTATTCTGGATGTCTCTGGATGATATGTTAAAGTAAATGTGGTTTGTTATTGTTAATATGCATGGTTGAAACTTTGGTCACACTTACGGTAAAATCTAATGAAATTTCTTGTTCAGGTTACCATTGAACCAGGGGCCTAGAGCCTTGATGTTTACCCTGTTATTATTTTCCCTTACAGATATTTTGACAGTATCGACATCTGCAAGGTGCGGCCCGGCTGGCAGGAAGTACGACTAGATGGTGTTTTCCCAAACAATGCCGCTGGTCCTGTCAGGGCTGCTGCTGTCACTGTGTTTGAGAACACACAAGTCGACTTCAGTCTTTACCAGAGTGGAGACAGGTACGTGTTCTGAAGCGAACAGATTGGGTAGACAGCACTCCTACCCTAGTTGAGGTGCGGCCATGAACTGACGTTATGTGTCCAAATAGTAAAACGTTGCCTTTCTTCACCAGTAGCAGTAAAACAGACTTACTCCATTTAATGATGTTTGATTTTTCAGGGGGAAAAATGGTTTCAAACGTGGCATCATGGACCTTTGCATCCTTGTCTTTCATGCACCAAGATCAGTGGAATGTGGTGTTGGACCCCTGGTTGTCAACAGCAAGCGAGTCTTGAAGAAATTTGTGACATGTAATGCCATCCTTGAACCCGGCGAATATCTAGTCGTGTGTATGGCATTCAATCATTGGACTGGAGGTAGGGTTGTCCGTATAAACTAAATCACCATCCCCATTTATCCTCCGTCCATGACCAAGATATTCTTTATGATAAACTTGAAGAGTTGATTTTTCCTGTTGATAATCTTCTCTTCAGTTCCTTCCACTGATGGGTTACCCAAATACGTCCTGGCCTTGCACAGCTCCAAAAAGATAATGGTGGAGCACAAGTTATGTCCACAACACACCATAGCTGATGCTGTGATTCGACTGGCTGCTGCTCAGGGGAAAAGGCATGAGGTATGTACATTGACTTTCAGGGGAGATGGCAGACAACCTATTCCTGTAGTCTAGTTCTTTCGTAGGTCCTCGACTCTGTAACATTTCATCCCTTTCGGGTTTTTTTCAGGGTCGGGAGGGCATGACAACATACTATTTGTCGCAAGGTTGGTCAGGAATCATTGTTGTTGTAGAGAATCGTCTCCCCGATGAGTACATCCAAGTGTCATGTGACTGTACAGAAAGCCACAATCTTGTGTCAACCAGGAGTAGTTATGTATCCGCTGATAGTGTTCCTCNCGTATAAACTAAATCACCATCCCCATTTATCCTCCGTCTGTGACCAAGATATTCTTTATGATAAGCTTGAAGAGTTGATTTTTCCTGTTGATAATCTTCTCTTCAGTTCCTTCCACTGATGGGTTACCCAAATACGTCCTGGCCTTGCACAGCTCCAAAAAGATAATGGTGGAGCACAAGTTATGTCCACAACACACCATAGCTGATGCTGTGATTCGACTGGCTGCAGCTCAGGGGAAGAGGCATGAGGTATGTACATTGACCTTCAGGGGAGATGGCAGACAACCTATTTCTGTAGTCTAGTTCTTTCGTAGGTCCTCGACTCTGTAACATTTCATCCCTTTCGTTTTTTTTCAGGGTCGGGAGGGCATGACAACATACTATTTGTCGCAAGGTTGGTCAGGAATCATTGTTGTTGTAGAGAATCGTCTCCCCGATGAGTACATCCAAGTGTCATGTGACTGTACAGAAAGCCACAATCTTGTGTCAACCAGGAGTAGTTATGTATCCGCTGATAGTGTTCCTCCACTACACAGGTAAGGACTCCGATTGGGGTTTGGTAGTTCTGGAACAATGTCCATCGTCTCTTCATTACTCACAGAAGAAAAATAGTGGCATTCACTGCATGCCACTCTCTTAACGATGTCATATTCAGGTCAATTCATGATGTGTCATATTTCTTTCAGTCAAGTTCTCATAGTGTTATCACACTTGGAAGCCAGTGAAGGTTACACTGTCGCTCATCGTTTGCTGCATCGTGTGTCTCAAATCCGTGATCTCGGGGAGTGGAGCAGCGGTCAAGAACGCTTTAATGTGCCACGTCTTACTGACGATGTACTAGGCCTTCACCAGCCCCGTCCATTGTAGTCATTCAAGAATTTCTTGTCAAAACTTCATATTCTATTTCATGTATGTGATACGAAAATTGCTATTTGAACTCTTAAATGTATATTGTGATTTTCATGGACAACTGATGGATTATGTGATTCAGACTGGAATCGGGAAAATTGGATGTTTTTGTTACATTATGAGTTTTTCAGTCATGTTAGTACATGTACTCAAAATTGGAGTATTGTTGAGAAAGAAGGCCTACATGTATGTGCAAGGTGCAAGTTCTTCAAGTGTTTGAACTAGGATCATTTTAGTTACTTTGCCATCATTCTACCTCATGAGGTTAGTAACTGGCCTACATGTGTTAAGGTGCTTCATGTATTACATGTGTCCCATTCCGAGGAGAAGATTGTCCTCACTGCTGGTCTCCTCCATGAAACAGAAGCTGATGAACCTGTATCTTTTGACAAGAATTATCCAGTCATGTTTGAGGAAAAGTGCTGAGATTCCAGTGGGAGTCTGGTGCTCATTATTGTTATGTGTAGGAAATTTTGAGTGTGCAGGTTACTGTTGTTCAAATCAGTGTACATTTATGACCTGGCATTAATTTGGGCATTACCTCCTTCAGTTTTACAGTAATTACATGTAGTTCTAAATCCAGAATTAGCAGGCAGGTAGGTAGGTAGGTACGAATGAAAGAATCCAGAATAAAAATACATGATGTCATGCTGTTAGTATGTTTCAGGCCTCGGTTAGCTGTTACAATGGAGGAAATTAAACTAAAGCTGGATGATAGAAGAACTTCTTTCAAATCCAGCAACATGTAGCAGAAACCAAGCAATAAGTTGAAAGAAAGTCAATACATGTACATTGTACTTGTAGACTGCCAGCAAAAATTTATGCTGGGCCTAAAATGTATGTGCCTTACCTGAGTGATACTGACTTGGACGTCTGTCTCTCTAAACTTCGTCCTAACCTATGTTACATTGTACTTGTATTTGCCATGTTCACAGCAAATATATTTTGCCAATGACAGCTGGTATTGTTGTTCTTGCTGGTCTCCTGCCTGAAACGGCAGGTTTGATTCTTGTACCGGTACTCTCAATGGATCTTAAAGGAGGGAATAATGTTTTAAACACAAACAAGAGCAGGAGCTCGAACAGAGAAAGTACTTGAGAGCATTTCTTGAGGAACCACACAAATTAATTTATTAGTCATACATGTACCTTTCCACACTGTACATGTAAATATCACAATGTACTAGTACAGATTGTTGTGACAGTGTACCAACCTGACTGTCCGCTTACCTGAAGTTGTACCTCTGAAGACACAAAATCCAAAGGCAGGACTATTTGTACTTGTAGTCCATTAATGAATGCTGAGTCACTCAATTCTTGTTCTGGGGAAAGGAAGATTACATGAGTGTTCGACAAGGCTATTTACAAAGGAGTCCAACAAGGCAATTTACATGATAGCCCAACAAGTCTATCTCCACAGAAAATATCTCTGATGATCTCCATCACTAAGTCACGTGTGTCTTCTTGACTGACTCCTCAGTATTATCTTCCCCCATATCTGTCTGACGCTTCTCCGCAAGGTTTTTGAGGAAAAATTCACCTGAAATGAAGATTCACGTTTGTGTTGGTGTGGACAATACAACAGGATAGGTACGGTAGTCCAGTCTTTCAGTTCATATTGCGGATGAAGGAACCAACCTCAATATCCAAACATTCAGTAGCATCTTGCCCCTGTCTGCGAGATATAGCACTTCCCACAAGATACAACAAACTTTTAACAATAGTATCGAAAATTAAACCACCACAACTCACCAGCTTTGTACGAAGACCGGACGAGAGGACCACTAGCAGTGTAAGCAAATCCAAGCTGTTCACCCATTTTTTCCCACTTTTCAAATTTTTCTGGTGTGACATATTCTTTCACTTTAAGGTGACGTTTGGTTGGTTGCATGTATTGTCCAAGGGTGAGACAATCGACATCAATCCGTCGGAGATCTGGAAGGGAAGGGTTTCTTTATAGCAGTTTGATGATGATGTTTAAGAGGGTACACACCATCTGACTGACCACTTCATTGAGATTCAGTAGACTAGACTAGAAGGAAAAATAACCAATAATGATGATAATACCTTCCATTGTTCTCAGTATCTGGTCATCAGTTTCTCCAAGACCAAGCATCATAGATGTCTTGGTGATAAGTCTTGGTTGGTATTTCTTGGCATGCTCCAATACAGAGAGAGATCGCTTGAAATTGGCCCTGGGATCTCGCACTAAACTGCAATTGAAATTGCAACAACTACAATTTTCACTTACAACTGCACTGTGAAATCGGTGACTGTCACTTTTGCACAGACATAGCCTACATGTTGCATAGATTTTAATAGATGTGTCTAAGTGGATTTCACGGAGTAATGTATACTTACGGCTGTAATTCTCTGACTGTCTCGACATTATGTGCGTACACATCTAGCCCCGCATCAGCAACTTTTTCCACTTGGCTCAGGTCACCACCAAAATCTGGAGTCAAACATTCCACCCGTATCTTTGAATTCCTTTGTTTTATCTGCCGAACTGTTTCAGCAAAATGCCTTGCACCACCATCAGGGAGATCTGGAAGTCATAAAACATCACCTCAAATATTCCATTATGTCCCCAATCTCGATGATCATGAACCATATACATGTATGTAGGCAGAGGAAGGGAATATATAAGAATTCATAGGGAGAATGGCATGAAGTGATGAAGTTCAACCCAGACAAACCACACACAGACACAACAAATCAAAAGCAGAATGAAAAGCGGTTTACCAAATAATTTGAAATCCACCAAGTTCGAAACACTTCTCGTGAGAACCATGTTAGCTGTTTTGATCGACAGATAACTGGAGGTGTTTGAAAAGACGGCTCATAAAAGTGCTGTGATCAGTAAGCAGAAAACTTCTGGTGAAATCGGCTGAGGTCTTGTCCTATATACCAGCAATCTGTGCCGAGATTTTGCATCATGATTAATCTTGGGTCAATAACCAGACAGCCTAAATCACTGGCGATGAACCTCCTGGGTGAAACGCCACAGATGATGAAAAACTAGCAACAGATTACCAGGAGATATCTGGCACTCAAGGTGAAATCAATCAAAAACAAACAACAGGAGGTATAGAAAATCTTATTCGCAATAAAAACAAATGATTACTGTGCATGAAGTCTCCCAGGTTCTAATCTCACAGGGGCCTATCCCACGCCTAAAGCAGGAATATGGTATTCTCCACTCCTCCGATCCGAAATTAACTTCCCAAAAACTAAAGTTCGACTTAAAAATTAACCATTTACCAACCAACAACTCTGGGACCGAACATTGACCTTTCTGATCTTGAGACTTATCATGAGCTTAACAGTAACACTCCCTGTCAGTGTTAGGAACTAATCAGCATGAGTCACTAATCCAACCACGAGATTATGCAATTAATTATCACAAAAAGGGCTTTGGAAGATTACCCAGTAATTCAACAATTTGTAGGAAAAGACAGAACTACCTGTTCTTATCACTTCGAACACAGATTGTCCCTGGTTTGTAAACATCAGTCATGTCAGTGAACTATACCCCTCAGGCAGAATATTCCACAAGCGAGTTGATCAGGAGAGTCTTCCTGTACAATATAAACCAAATGATGCCTAGATGCACTCTTCTGGCATATAACAGCGGAAAAGCTTCTGCAGATCAAACAGACACTTCTGGAGAAATTGAAATACACATGTAAAGGAAATCCCAAGAAAGAGAAGTGCGTTCACCGGAACCACTTGAAGGTCAAAGCCTAAATTCAAAGAACAAAAAAGAAAAGACTTACCATCTCTGTCAACTGATGTTAACACAACGTAATCTAATCCCCATGCTGCAATAGCAGCTGCGGTATTTTCTGGCTCATTTGGATCGGGAGGTGGTGGGTTCCTGGCTGTCTTGACAGAGCAAAATCGGCATCCTCTTGTACACTGGTCACCTAGGAGCTGAAACAAATTCACAAGTTATAGCTTCCAGCTTCAGTGACCTCATGTGACATCTTCAGTGCACTTCTTTATCCCACTGACACTACATCTGTCAAGTGTCACGTTCCCCCTTTCAGGAAGAATACCGGGTACATGCAAGCTTCTTTTTGTTGGTGTTGTGGCAAGAGCAATTGAAATTCTCACCATAATTGTGGCTGTTGCAGTCTGGTGTTCACCTCCACCCCAGCATTCTCCTATGTTTGGACATCTTGCCTCTTCACATACCTGAATAATGAAGACTTGTTGTATTAGTGGGATTGATGAGAATCCTGCATCTTTGTAATTGCAGCCTAAAGGATATAATTTCTGGGGATTCAATATGAACTTTTAATAAAGCCATACTGTGTTGAGATTGAGATTCCGTAATGACTTTTTTAATCTGCTGTAGTTCTTCCCAGCTGGAATTTCTGTCTTCAACCATGGAGGAATTCGCAACCTTAAAAGATAGGAAATAATAAAAGAATGAACCTAGCATGGATATATCTAGATGATGAGAATGAAATTCATGGATAAGTAGATATTCTTCCATTAATTCCTTGAAGAAACGCTGTGTGGGTGGAGATGTGTCTGGTCATTAATTCTTTGGAAAGTTTCTGACATATGTCAGAGTTAAGCACATTGCAAAATTTATTATACTCTTGCCTTTCAATATGATTCCTTCTTTGGTTCCTGCAGATGCTGGAGCAAAGAGGGTCGTTTCAACATTGAAGTGGGGCAGGTAGTGAAGTTTCAAAGCATTGGAAACTAAGTAAACAGCTTAAGGACTTTAAAAGATGATGGATACTGATTGACTGCACCTGACTTCACTCATTGGCAATGACTGGCACCACAGGCTAATTATCAATACAAACATCCCTTAGGCCTGTTAAAAAAAATAACTTGTTTCTCATCAGTGACATCCAAAAAAAAGGCCCGTCAGGTCCTTTTTTATTTTTTATTTTTTATCTGAAGCTGACCTTGTCCTCGGTGTTTTTCAGACACAAAAACTAGTTTCATGTATGTGCTATAGGCTAGCTTGAAAAATAACAAGCAACTCATTATTAAATGAAGTACCCGTAGGCCTAGGCCTACTAGTATTTTATTTCACCAGAATAGTTTTGTGGAGTGGAGGCAGAAATTGTCACCTTTGACAGATTGAGGACAACAAAAACAGGTCGTAAAACATAAAAACAGCAATCAATTCATCAAAGCAAGCAGGCCGGCATCTTTTTATTTTTTATAAAAAATAAAAAAAATTTTGCACACGGCCTCAAAAATCGGTACGGCCGCTGATGAGAAACAAGTTATTTTTTTTAACTGGCCT
>NMRB01000019.1:284482-296897 GCA_002633025.1 Notospermus geniculatus | reverse complement strand
GCTATAGCGCTAGGCTATCGGCTATGAAAGTTGGGCCGATATGATTGATTTGTTTATTAATATCTCGTTTCCACTTCCAGGTGCACCATATGGCGTGTTTGCTGGCCGTGATGCCTCCAGAGGGCTTGCCACATTCTCACTGACTGAAGATGTCCTAAAACAAGATTATGATGATCTTAGTGATCTCAACAGCATGCAGATGGACAGTGTACGAGAATGGGAGATGCAGTTTACAGGTACATTAAAATAACAGTGGGTGACAGAATCCTTATTGCAGTGAAGAAGGTCTCATTCAGAAAACTTCTCTCTTGTAAAGTGGGAATGAAACATCTTCAAGTAATTTGTGTTAACCACCAAACTACGGTATCACCCATTATTTTCTTGTTTCCAGAAAAATATATTTACGTTGGAAAGCTTCTAAAACCTGGAGAAAAGCCGGCTGAATATTCAGACACCGAGACAGAGGATTCCAGTGCAGCAGAAAAGTCAAAAAATGACTAGACTATGGACCATGATAATCCCCGCCCAGATTTCTTATCAACTTGTATATAGTTCAAACATGGCCATTATCTCCATTTCAAAGTACTTGACACCATTTGACTAGCATTTGTTCTTTTGGCTGGTCTTGTGCTCAGTTAATTTAGGCAGGTCATTTCTCCGTGAGTAAAGTTTCTGACTAGTTGGCCACAGCATGCCCCAGATGAGAGCAAAGTGGTCTTTTGCTCAAAACATTCAGATGTTCTGAGCCCTTGAAACAGACTTCCACAGGTGGCGTAAGGTTTGTGTCATTTATTTTGAAATGGATGTGTATTGATGTAAATGATGTTATACTGAAATTATAGATTCTTGAAATTAAATTTTGATAAGAGAAGTACAGTGTCTTGTTCGGCAGTGAATGTTACAATAACACTATGTATAAACATGATAAAAGGATCTGAAATGAAGTATGATTTTCTGCTGACTTGGGCTATGGCATGTTTGCAGGTCGACTTTCAGGCCAGACTTCAAAAATAAGACTATTCCTCAAAATGCTTTCGTTGGGGAAATGTAATGACCAATTGATGATATTTCCAGTTTGGTTTGAGCTGAGCTTATTTGTAAGGAAATTCATTTGCATTGATAAGGAGACACCGAACATGCCCTTTCTGGTGTGACATCTTCAGAGCTGTGGTTTTGTGTCTTGCTTTGAAGTATTATCTTTGACGAAGTTCAATTGTTCTGATGATTTTTAGTAATCCAGATTTTGTAAATTTCGGCTCCAGGGTTGTGGTAAATTACAGTGGTGCTTGCAAAAAATGGAACCTTCACACTTCGGTGGAATGTTTTGTCCTCGTTTTTTATTGCGACGCGTTGGTGTTTCCAGGGATTGTGCTAAGGGTCTCATAAAGGAGAAATTCCTGCAGTGTATGATTGATCAATAACCTATGGAGACCAAGACCCCAGTTTCTCCCCTCAACAAAGTTTTATTTCTTACAGTAATAGAAAAGGATGACCACCTTCATATGACTGAGTCAGGTCCAGGTAGAGCTTGCATAATTTGACATACTGACTTCATGTAACCCACCTTCACTGGCCTGAATGATTAAATCTGTGATAAAGTTCGGCTTGAATTGGAAGTGTTACACCCCCTAACATGAATGCTGGTGTTAGATGTAGCAGGAATATATTCTACAAATTAGATCTAGATGCTGTGCCATTGGTCTAATGCACTAGCAGCCAAATATCTTGCCTGTCCAATAATTTCAAAATGGCTTGAACAATGTGCCCAAAATATTGGACTATGTACCTCTTCGAATCATTCCGGGGAGCTTGCGGGTCTTGAAAGCATGTCTTAACACCAACAGAACTCGCGAGGTATCTGGCTTCATTGCCCGGGTTGATTTATGGCCGAGTGGTCCAAACTGATCTGTGTATTCTGTCAACTGTATCAGCTGCTCAACTCCCACCAAGTATTAAAACCCGTAGCGGAAGGAGTTTAAATGGTGCTCTTTGGCTGAGGAAAAACCACACATAGCATATCCTGACTGGCAAGATGTTCTAACCTTCATTTTGTATATTTACCGGTAAACGACACCTGTTCTCATTTGATATGAGTCACATTTGATTAGATGTAAATGAATGCCATTGTGACTAGGAACATGCTTCACATGCAAATGTTTAGTAGCACGTGTAGATTTTTTTCACTCAGCACAATCCCTGTTTGTTTTACCAAATTTTGGTGAGACTTTTGGTGGAGGCATTGTCAGTACTGTACTGCTTGCTTTGTTGTGTTATGTGTCAGAGGATCTTGTGACATGTACATATTATTGTTTGATTACTTGCAATCCGTGTGGGTACTGGAGAGACAGTGTTTGATCAACATGTCATAACTTCCATAGCTTTTTCTGCTGGTGGGATTTCACCTCTGAATCAAATGGACAGATTTTTGGACAGAAGTTGGTGGCTTCTGTTTGTGACAGTGTTTTGGTCTGTGTCACTCTCTCTCAGTTGCTCTGTCATCAGACAACAAAATTTACTAGGGACCACCGGTTATACCTATTCATATTTTGGTATTACTGCTGAACTGTTCTTCCTGTCAGATGGAGAGTAGATGGGTATTGAGGAGTTCAGGCCAGCTTTGATCAATATTGTTCCATGACGACATTTTCCGCCACCAGATTTCCACAGTGCATATTTTCCCCTTTCACCCTAAAGCCAGGAATAAAGCGTCATCTGGTCCTCGAAGAGTTACTTTCTCAAGGACAGTTACTTCTGGACTTCTGCTTTCATTATTAAACATCTTGATACTGTGAAGCATCATGTGCAGGTAGATTCAACAAAAGAAAACTGTCTTTGTCTATGCTGTTAGTAAACAGCAAGTGAGTGTATTAATTACATCTATAATATGTGATGTGTCTGAGGTATTTCTGGTTACCGGTAGGTTTTTTGAACATATCAAGCACAGGTGGGTTTCCAAGGCAAGATTCTTGAATACGGGTTCTTGTACGGCCACAACACACTGCCTGATACATTGTGCAGCTCCAGCCCTGAACGCTGCTGCCTTCTCTCCTTATTTGAATTGTACTACAGAGTACCACTACCAGTCATTGGCTTGATTTAACTACATGTATTACTTGTTGCACATAATTGTGTTTTGGTTATCACTTGAAATTTTGAGTTGTTTAAAGCGATGAAAAGTGGGTGTACTTGAGGAATTTCATGAAATTACGTCCTTCTGAGCAGTACGTGAAAAAGTTATTGAAACATTTGGTAACAGTTTCCCTGTTTACTGCAAATGCTAAATTTATGTTGAATTACATGTACCGCAGATTTCATTGGACTAGGTAGAAGATATTTTGGGGGGTGGAATAATGCCTTTCTGTGTAAAAACATGTATGATTATTATGTGCAACATGTACAAAATTGACAATATTAGTAGCTGTATATTGGAGCAATTAAAATTTTGTAATGAATGGCATTTGCTTTCATCGTTTGTCGTCTCCTTCCTGAGGTACTGGTAGCTCTTTGTGCTCACACGGTACGTCACTGCGCATCGATACCAATTTATACACCTGGGTGGAGTGAGGCAAGGAAGGTAGAGAGAGACGTGCCCAGAGTCTCATGTCAACAGTGGATTTGAACCTGGGACCTCATGCATGTCACGACTGCTCGCCGGAGACCCGAGTTGTTAGACCATCACGGCCCCTGTGGACACCTATAATCATAAGCATGTCACTTTGCCTCTTGACCAAGGGATGTCGTGACTCAATGCCAATGCAGAATCCTTATGGAGTGTGAAAACATGGCGGAACACACAAAGACAAAGAGAACCTGATTGCGTCATCTGATTATGTTTATTGGAATGTTGGCAGGCTCAGTTAAAGCCTAAGAAACATACAGTTCAACACCAAATATTATCAATCACCACTTGCTATATCAAAGCTGTAGAATAGTAACTAAATATAGTCTCAACAACTTTCAATCCAGCAAAATGACGATTCACTTAACAGCTATTTACCTACGTCCATTTCAACAGAATGTAATGAAATGGTTAATAATGCATAAGAGTTAGCAAATCATAATCTACAGGGTGTTTCCTTTCAGAAAACGATTGGTACAGTGATTTGCACAGCCTTCAAAACAGTTTAAAGCAATTCCCACTACCTCCAACCAGACATTGGCTTATTAAGGACCAAATCAAACCTCTGTCAGCTGAGTATCAGTCCAAGAGGGTACTTCATGCTATGTAAAACTGTACAAGTGCCATCTCTATTGATAACAGAGTTAAGGATAATCGAAATCACGTGGTTCTGCAGTCAAATATCACCCAGGGATGTCTAAATATGCAAGTACTTGAGAAGACATCCTGGTTTTGATCCAGTGAGCAATTCAAATGCATAAGATACATAGTATAATTTTATACCCATATTTTCAGATATAAAAGCATGTTACAAATCTACCGGTATATGGTATTCATATACATGTACCATAGTACAAGTAGTTCCCCATATATTATATCCTCAGGTTATTTAGAGGTTGCTCCCCAATGTGACTGGTGACATAATGCGAGCAAATGTTAGGAACTGGTGACCTCTAAATACATTATTGAGTCAGTTAATTATACTTTTCAGGTTTAACACAACCTGAGTGAAGATTCAATTCACAGCACAAAAGTGTAACAGAAATCCAACGTAAGCACATACATTTGCTAAAATATCAAACATTAAATAAAGAGCATACAGAATAACTTACATCTTCAACACAATTTTATGGGTAATCAATCTAAAAACTTATCCAGCTTTGCATCTCTGCTATATATAAGGCATAGGGGTGAATTTTGCCACCAATACGTGGTTACACATGTTACATGTAGCAGTTCTGTCATTATAACTCATCACCTCTGTCTGGATTTACTTGAACTGAATGCAAGCAGAACATGGCGATTAATGTAATCGAAATAGAAAACTTGTTCTGCCAATCAAACAAGTGATAACATACATGCACCAAATTACAGGTACCGACACTAAATTACAGGTACCGGCACTGGGATTTGATCCACAGGGTTGAAAGAATAAAATGGCAAAACTTCAGTAAGTCAAAGTGTATGAAATGCCAAAATTTTAGGTGACTAGAACACAAAATAAATTTTAATAAAAGCACAATCTCACACACACTTTCAAATGAACACCTGGGCCTACATAAAATTCAGCCCAACTTGCACATTTTTAATTCATATTGTCGAAGATCTACCTGCATGTTTTAACAGTTTGATAAGAACTTGGAGGAATAATACTGACAGTATAATTCCTCCAAGATATAAAGAATGAATATTCAGTGTATACCATGCAGCTCATGTGTAGTTCAAGCCATTCATGATAAGTGGCCAGACAAGTTTAGACAAACTGAAGTGTCATTTCATGTGGAAATATTTACACATGATTATCAATGTGACCAATATTACGTGACAGCAATTACAATAGCATTTGCAGTGATTTGAGTATTTCAAGACGTGACAACGTGCTGATAGAAAAGGCTTAGAATACAACTGGCTTGAGTCGTATCAGAATGCGCGAGTAGGGGAGGGAGTTTCTCATAAAAGTCCATTTGAACTCTATCTGGAGATGCCCAAGAATATTACATTATATGTAGCCAAGCCGCAACACACCACCCAGAGAAGTATTGGTATGGCCCATATCAATCCCGCCCGGGCGAGGATTATCTGGAGCAGGTGGTTGACAGTAATGATCCAGGCTCAATTAGCTTGTTGAATAAATAGAGCATGGAAGCATGTTTAATACATATTTAACTCATTCCCTCCCAGGCACAGTCAAACCTTGGCCTTAATATCAACCATGCCAACTGCACAGAAATGCACTACTTCTGTACCATATCAGTCTGCAGGCAACTGCACAAGCTCTTCAGAGGAATTTTCTTTTCGAAGAAATGTGTATTGACATGAAGTAATTAATAGTCTGATTATATTAAAGTACCGGGTAACAGTTTGCATTGATATTTAAAGCACCATTCTACTAAAATTCTACCAACGCCAATCTACATGTAATCTACCAGTGCATACAGAGTTTAGGGTATTGATATACCAATAATGTATTCCTCATATCATACAGAAATAAAAAGGCAATCTGTCACATATTCCAGACACCAATATGTGACATTTTTGAACCAAGACATTATATGCTGGTATGCATACATCCCATTATGCATTATGGAAGTGATAGGCCTATGTTGGATTCCATAATTCAACAATTTTCACACAGCAGGAACAATGGGTCATATGAATAAAGACTAGCAAAAATGCTTTTACTTCAGATCTGTACAGCATTGCCTAGTGCATTTGTATTGCAAAATTCAAGTAAAATTATTTACTACCGGGGTAGTCTTTATTCATATGACCCATTGCAGGGGCGGATCCACGATTTTGGAAAAGAGGGGGCGCACTGTGGTAGAAACGACATTGAAATCTGCTGTGAATTTCAATGATTTGCTCCATATTTTAGAATTTCACAGTCATTTAATACAGATTTGTTGGATCCGCGACTGCATTTTACTGAATTATGATGACAGTATTATAATACAGTCACTCCCTAGGAGTTCATAGTTTCAGAGCAGGTGTGATCATCTGTGATATTCATTATTACTTGGGGTAGACCATTTCATTACCCGGTATTCCATGTACTTTCACTTCTCTTCCAGATAGTATGACAACACTACACACCCTCTCTTGTCTCTACGTTATCATGTACAATGTACATTCAGTCCTATTTCCATTTCAGTCTCATGTTCGTTGTATATGATAAAGATGTTCTACTGGCCTTAATAATAGAAATTGATTAAAAGTTTACATGTATCTGAACTTCTTGACACAATGATTGTCTCGGTCGGCCACCCACGCATGTCCGTCAGACGTAAGTGCAATACCACGAGGAGCAAACAAACCGTCGTCAAGGCTTTCTATGCTGGATACATACGTGCCATCCTGTTTGAAAACTTGGATACGTTTGTTGCCACTGTCGACAACTAAAACATTGCCGTGTTTATCCGCCCCTACACCAAACGGCTGTGAAAATTTACCCTTCCCTGAACCTTTGCTACCAAAGTGATACATGTAGTTACCATCCTTATCAAAGACTTGAATACGGTTGTTATCAGCATCAGAAACAATGATTCGATCGTCCTGGCCTACGCAGACGAATGTGGGATGATTGAACTGACCAGCTACACTCCCAGACTGTCCAATTTTTTTAATCAAACGACCATGCTTGTCGTAAATGAGTAGAAAATTGTTCTCAAAATCAGCAATGATGATGTGTCCGATGCTGTTAACAGCAACACACAGACCACGTTTCATGTTGACGGGGTCGGAGATTCGGTGTATCAGCTGGCCTTCCATTGAATAGAACAGGATAGAATGAGCGGCTGAAAGATCAGCGGAGTCCACGCAGACCTCGGTGCATAGAAGAACATTTGTCTCCTGATTGAGTGCAATTCCACAACCTGAGTAGGCATCACTTTCTTTACTGATTTGAAACTGAAATAAGAACTCTCCGAGAGGGCTGAATTTTTGTATGCAACAATTTCCAGTATCAACAATATATACACAATTTTTCTTGTCCACTGCCACAGCACGTGGGTACATAAACTCGCCATGTCCTTTCTCTCCTTTCTTGCCGAACTTCAACACAGGGTTGTTGCTATGAACGGGTACAACGTAATCGCCACCCTTAATTGGGTGACCTTTGAACTTGACCTTGAGGTAGTGGTCACCCGATACCTGTGGCCGATACGTTATATCATAGGCACCATTACCACGATACTGCACCATGTTGCGGATTTGGTAATCCTCAGGATCCTTTATCTCCACGGCAACAGGACACTCATCATTGGCGTTCTGTTCAATCTTATCACCATTGTAACTATAAAGAGTCATTGATATTCTCGCAAAGATACTAGCAACTGATGGATGGGGACGAACCTCAACAATAGAGGGCAGCATACTATCACAGAAAACCTTACCAAGTTCTTGTAGGCAGCTAAAAAAACGATCCTCACCCTGTTTTTGTTCAAATTTGATATTATTTGGTCCAACACGAATTTTGCGGTTGTTTTTCTGGGTTTCTGATCGCTTGTTACGCATCATCGTCTTTGTTGAAACCATGTCCGCTATTGAACCGATGGAAACGGCAGTTTCACACTGTTCAACTGCATTGCTTAGCCTCGATGTTTGTTGTTTCAACTCATCCAATTGACGCATTAAGGCATCACGGCGTCCTCTATGAGTCTCATTCACCTGTTCTTTCAGTTTGTTACGACGACGATTTATATACTGAACATAAGTGTCAAATGTCTTGTCTATACTACCAAGGGCGGTTTCCTTGCTGGCAAACAGATTACTTATCTCGGCATCCAAATATTTCACTTGGGATATGTTGGTTAAAATCATACCCTGGGCTTCCGAAATTTCCATTTCAACTGTTCGCCGCTGTTCGTCCACAGCATTCTTCAAATCTTGAATATTGTGGCCGTTTGCGGCTGTGTGTTCTCCGAGGGTACATTCCTGACACACAGGAAGTTCACACTTAGTACAGAAGAAGGTCAGAGGCTGACCATGCCGCTTACAACCCCGTGGCTTCTTTTTGCGTTTCAGCGTCATTAACTCCTTCATATGCGTCACATAAAAGTTTGTTTGAAGAATGGACACATCGCCAGCTTCTTCCAATGGCACGGCCCGGCGACATGTTGGACAATCAAATGAGAGCTGGTTGCGTGCAAGTTGTAGAAGGCAGTCAAGGCAGAATGAGTGATGGCATGGGAGCAGTTTTGGAAGACGGTTGACGTCGTCGTAGGCATATAGACAGATGCAGCAAGTCAGAAGGTCGTTGGCATCGTCAGCTACATTACTGGCCATGGTCACAGATGATCCTGCAGTGAAAGAAGATAATACTTCCTCAGCTATGAACTAAAATAGAAACTACAGTTTGGGGCTGAAAACTTGGCACTTGACCATCTGAAACAGTAAAGCTGTTAAATGGGGAAAGCACCACAGACAAAGACGGACATTTACAACGATCAGGCACTTACCTTCACGTCCTTTAGAAGAATCCTTTGACTTGGCCTTCTTACTCTTTTTGGGCATTTCTGTTTTAGGTGATGATACACTCATCAGTACACACCAGAATCGACCCAAGTGAACGCAGAAAGAATGGTCTTGTCGCTGGATTATGAACAACTACCAGTACAACGGTCCATCATCAGACGTTAGAGCCAGGAGCCCAATACTCTCAAGAGAACTCTAGTAACGAGTCATTTGAACTAATCAATAATCCAACAGTCTGAAGCCCAAATAGAAACGTGTAGAATGGATGCACTTTTGAAATGATAGCAATGAGGATACTTTGTCTGCTGCTTTTGATCAAAGGTACAACATCAACGTCTGCTTTTCCGGACAAACGTCAACTGAATGCCTAACTCCACATGTGTTCTGACAAGCGGTGATGGGATTAGCACAGGAAAGTTGAAAAATTTTCATTTTTCGAGTCCTTCAGATTTGGACTGAATCATTGCTGATATTGCAGGTCAGAGAAGGACACTGATAATGATTAGGTCACCAAAATGACGGCCGGAGTACTACACAAATGAATCAGCAATACGGGCAAGCTGTTATTCAAATGAACTCATAGTGGTATAATTATGACAATTTATGCAATGTATCATTCACGCTGTTACACTACATGGTAACATCCCAATATTGAATCATTAATGATGTTGAGACAGTAGGGGCATACATCACCTCATAATCCATTTGACTCGCACAACCCTGCTACACGAGTATGCAATATAATGGAATTCCAATGTATCCAGTCCTCAAGGTGGCGTGTGTCTCGGATTAGATAGTGCAGACAGACACAGTCACATCCCCTGTGACAACCAACCACATTGAACTACATGTATTCAATCACAACCTGACCTCAGGTTTCCAGTGCAGCTTGGAAAACTGTCGGCAATATGTACCAGTATGTTACCAGCTGTCGAGCAAGTCTGCCCATCACAAAGAGAATGATGACCAGGAAATAGAGGTGGGGAGGACATTAGTCCAGCTCCATTACCAGTACCAGGTTGGAATTCATGAGGACCAAGGGACCATCAGTATTTTTTCAAACCAGCTTCAATGGCAACTCTACGTGTAAGGAATGTGAGAGACTGTTGATCCAGACAACCATGCATCCATCAACAAAATTTGATTTATGAGAAATTCCACAAGAGAAAGATAACGTTGGCAGCCACAGACATGAGACTATGAGAGACTTGCATAAATCAGGCAGCGGCAATAATCTCCAGAACAGCCGAAGAATGAATGTCACATTTGCTGCAAATACGTACATGTGGCACCTATATGAAAGCTGTGAAGTCGATCAGTCAATATGCCTGGTCCTGTACACACGCTTTCAATAAATTATTTACTTTCGAGTAATACACTAAGGCAGTGATGTGTACACACCACTCCAGATGTGGAGTGCACCCTGTACTTGGATTGTGACGATGGCGCGAGGGGCTGCCTCAAGAGTTTTCTGCGGTCCCCTTCAGTTGTCCTTCAAATTCAGTTCGTATCACTTTGCAACAAAGCAATACTACCACCCTGTTAGTGTAACTGTAAGTCCTTCTATGCTTGGAATCTGGGGTGCCTTCACAAGTCAGGGTGGGAACCTGTAGTCCACGAGCACCCCATTTAGCATGTATAGGCAGAAGGCCTCCCACAACCTGAGCAGGAACTCAATGATTTCTTACAAGAGGAGTAATACCAATCCTGTCGAGCAAAAGGCAGTAATCATAGTTTTTCATAATTTCAACGTCAAAATTGAAAGCGGATTAAATCAGAGAGATGAACAAACAAACAAGTCCACACACTACTGGATAATAGTGGAAAAAAGAGTGCATGAGCTAAAATTAAACATCCTTTTATAAATTCTTATCATAATCAATGTACACAGCTAACTGATGTGGGAATGCAGGAGAAGAGTATTGATCAAAGCAGATCAGATACTCCCACATGCTACATGTGCAAAAAGGTCTAACCTGGCAAGAATTTATTGATATTTTCAGCAGCCCAGAAGTCCATACATGCATATTTCTGATGCAAGTCATATAAGTGTGAATAGAAAGGCATTTGTAGCAGCCTCTCAGACTCAGAGTGGCATGGTTCACTCATGTTATTTGATCAAGTGACATTTCTATATAAAAGTTCAGCATTTTGATTCAATTAAAAGTGATGCAGCTGCCGGCAAGCGGAGAACATACCAATAATGTTGTAGAATAGAATAGAATCAAATGACAGGAACAATTGTGTTTGATGATGAGGTGGTTTTGTATCTCATCAGAGGTCTTTTTGAATCACCTTTTAAGTTGCACAAACTTTCTGATGCTGAAAAAAGTGGAAGGTGGACAGACCAGACCAGCAGTTTGATAGCATAATACAGGCATGACAGGCGATTCACATAATCGCTGGCCAATTCACATATTGGCCAGCTGGGGCTGGGCCCTTGCTTGGCGTTGGTTAAGTTGACCCGGGCAGAAGTTTAGTAGTCACAATCTCATGCAAACACTCTAAGACAGTTGGCATGATGGTTGGCACTAAAGGGACTGTATTTGTTTTCATCAATTGAGGAATCTGAGTTGTGATCCAAGAATCACAACTCAGATTCCTCAAGTGACGAATACCCAAGCCAGAGCCACAACTAACAACATCAATCACCTCATCGTTCTTCAATGTTTTGTTGCACGTTCAACAAGAAGCCATTGCACAGAAATAAATGGAATGGACTAAATTGGTGCTGGACTGGCACTGCGGGGAAGGAGGAAGAACGCTACCAAGCAGAAACAAAGAAACACTCTGTCTAATACCAGAATCAGACACTAGCCTGGTTCAGTAAAATGCCACCACTGGGCAAAAGCAGAGCATCATTCAATCCAAGTCTGGTGGGAGATAACTACGTAGTGACAGGCAGTGAGTCAATATGACTGTCATGATGGTGTTGTTCAGCATGATTGTACAGAGTAAATTAACAGTATTTCTGAAATATGAAAGGCTGATGTCTTAATACATTGGATTGTCTTATTGCAGTAATTTTCATGAGAATGAGTAGTGAAAAAGACCAATGTCTTATGGCAAGCCTATGGTACGTACTGCATGCACAACAGACAACATACACATTACGATAGTCAGTAGGACTAAGCATGCTAAGGCAGTCATTGGGTTGCTTCTTCGAGTCTTGGGCATGCTGAGTGAGCATCTGAGAAAATAAACAGTGGCAGTGCAGAGTGTTCACTGACGATGCCAGTGTGCAATGCCATGATGATGAGTGTCTCTGAGAGACTGTGCTCCCCTGCTATCTGCAGGTGCTGTGACGCTGTTAGCCTGTTGGGG
>NMRB01000019.1:269794-280777 GCA_002633025.1 Notospermus geniculatus | reverse complement strand
AAACCAAGTTTCTTTTCAAAAACCAAGTTTCTTTTAAATAAACCTAGTTTCTTTTCAAAAACCAAGTTTCTTTTAAAGAAACCAAGTTTCTTTTCAAAAACCTAGTTTCTTTTAAATAAACCTGGTTTCTTTTCAAAAACTTAGTTTCTTTTAAATAAACTAAGTTTCTTTTCAAAAACTAGGTTTCTTTTAAATAAACTTGGTTTTTATAAAAGAAACTAAGTTTCTTTGAAAAGAAACTAAGTTTCTTTGAAAAGAAACTAGGTTTATTTAAAAGAAACCTGGTTTATTTGAAATATTGAACAAACGGCGTGCCATAGGAGGATGCCATGTCCAGGCACCCGTTAACACTATCGACTCCCGTATTCTGCATCCGTGAAATTTATCAACCTTGACACCCCCTCCCCCCGAAAGAAAAGTCTGGAGGATAAAGGACCACGGTACGCGATCCTATGGCACAAGGGGTAGGCCTACGGGATGCTGGTGTAACGTCGATCAGTTAATATAGAGGTAGCCGTGTTGATCGTTGAATGAATGAGTAGAAATGAAATAGATAACACCGTCTATAGGATATATTGAGACAAGCTTTCGACCCTATCGGGCCTGATGAAGGCCCGATACAAGGCCCGATATAGGGTCGAATTGTCTCAAATCCTAGTTATCTATTCCTAGTTATCTATTTCATTTCTACAAACGTCGATCAGTGTTCCCCATATTTCTGTGTTTTTGTCTTATTCTACAGGCCCGTAGCACAGCCCTCTGATGAGTGGGGGGTCCCTGGCAGGGTCGGATCCAGGATTGACAGAAAGGTTGGGTGCGTAGCTCGGCGGAGAGCCCAAACGGGGGGTCTGGCCCTCCCCCAGGAAAAATTTGACAATTTAAGTGCTTTAAGTTAGATGCATTTTCCTGGGATCTGAGAGCAAAAATATGGACATATAAAATGGACATTTGGGCCAAGGTATTTTTGGCAAAAAAGTGTGGGGGGGGGGCCTCCCCGGCTGCTACGGGCCTGTTCTAGGCCGCGTCTATTTTTGGGGAACACTGAGCTACAGAAACACTCACCGATGTTACACCTGCGTATAGGGTGCCGCCTAGCGACAGCAAAATCGAACTACAAAAGGGGAGCGAAATGACACTATTTTTAGATATAGAAGTGACGTCATATTACTAATCGCGGGATTCCCCTCCCGATTTCTGTTGTGATTTCACAACCTGTGCTTATGTTGCAGAAAACTATATATGATGCAAGAGTTCTGTTCGATAAAATACAGCGAATCTATGGCGAAGTGTTCAAATAAAACAGTAGCATTCATGTAAGGAGGAAACATTAAGTGACAAAGGTAAGCTGGATTCGTTTTGAGGGGTTTTCCAACTCTCCTCCTGTTCTGTCATTGTCAATGTGCGTGTGTACTGTGTACAGTACATGCATGCAATACATTTTATAGTAAGTGGACACTAAGCTAATACAATGTATAACTACAAGCACCGCTCTGTCCAATCCAGCTAAGTCCTGTCATGTGACCTCTGGTGGTGTGTACTTATTTTCTTACATGTCGATGTATTATGTAGACCCAAGAAATTCTTGCTTATGTAGGCCTAGCCTAGTAGGCCATGTAGGCTGGCCCTACCAAGCTGTGTCAGTTGAGTTGCCAATAATCCATTCCAGGGCCCTTCCAATAGTCATGACCTGATGACAGTATATAAGGCCAAAAATAGAAAGGTTGCCAAGCTCCATATTTTAGTAGCCTTATGGAATAGGCCTACTGGTAGGCCTACAGACCTGCAGGTACATGTGAGCTGAAGTACCGGTATATCAATCATCTAGGTTTATACAACCCTTGGCCTCAGACTCCTGTATCACGCTAATGTGCCTTACTCATTTGAAATTTATTTTTTTCGAGAAGTTTAATTAACATATGTGTGCTTTCTCTTCTGCAGTCAGTAGAGTCACCAATGTACAACTTTGAAGCTGAGTTCAGATAACGTTTAGTTTGAAGCCATCATTGGCTGTGACAACACAAGATGGGGCAAGATACAGATGATGCTTGCATCTGTAAAGACTTTCATAAACTTTTGAAAAATGTGAAAAGTCTCTCTGGTGGTCAGGCAGTTGTAACAGAGTGGAGGGAAGAAGACCTTTCCTGGTTCAAACTCCAAATCTGCCCAAGTGGTGGAGCTTACTATGGAGGGAAGTTCAATTTCAAGGTGAGTGGCTTCCTGTGAACCATTGAGTGTCCTAATAAAGTTACAATCTGTTTGCCTCATAACAGGGTACTGAACTTGTTTTTTTCTTGTATTTCAGATCTTTACACATCAGTATCCATATGACCCACCAATTGTCGTCTGCCTGACTCGGGTCTACCATCCAAACATCGACCCTGAACTGGACTTCGAAGAATATGAAAAATCTGACATGTCTGTGGATGATTATGGGGACTGCGAACCTTACACAAATGTCTGTGTTAGTCTGTTGGCAGAGGACTGGGAGCAACAGTTCACATTTGAAGATTGTGTTCAAGCATTGTTGTTTTTATTTTACGAACCCAACATTGATGACCCATTGTCCCCACTCATTGACTGTGGGATGGAACCCGAACGGTTTGCAACAAATGTTAAAAAGTCATTGTTGGGTTTAACAGTTGATGGGTGTTTCCCCTTTGAGAGGAACTACTATTTGGATGATTTTGAAGAGTTGGTGAAGGGTATGGGTGACCTCGATATTGAACCAGAGGACAATAATGACTTGACTGAAAGTTCCACTGAGAGTAACAGTGTCAGCAATGATGTCAAAAATATTTTGAATTCTGACCCACCAAAGGTTGATGACATTATTGAAAATATGTCTGATGTTGAGCTCACTTTCGCAGAGGTTTCCCTCTTGGAGACTAGTTGTGATCTGGTTGCAAATGTGGATGTAAACCCATTGGTTATGAATGCCCTCCCAGATGTTGTTCATTTCTCATTGATGGATCACACAGGCTCACCAAAAGATGTCACCACTGCCTTGGATCTTGTCCATGCAGAGCCGGTCTCTTTCGAGGAGCTGATAAACTGTGATAATCTTGAATCTGGCTTGACCATTGATCGTCTTGGTGCTACTTCTGTGATAATAGATTGTGATGAGAGGTGTCCCGACTTGCCAGGCACTAGCAGTCGCCTACAAAAGTGCATTTCAGCCACAATGTGGATGGTAAAATTTTTCTTCACTCGTATTATGCCGGAGATTTACAAGTCNAAGTACTGTGTAGTCAATTGCTGGTTCACTGCTTGTTCAAGTAGCTTCTATTGAGATTAAAGGGACTATGATCGTCATGTGAGCAGCAATACCAGATGACACTTCACTGTCACACTAAATTTTTCTGGAAATGCTGTTTTAGTAACTCCATCATGCCATGATTCAGTAATGAGTTGTAAACGTGGCATATCGTGGGAAGGCATTTTCGCACATAATAGGTCATCCTGCTGCTGCTTTTGATGTTCTGTAGCCATGTCTATGTATGAGTGCAATCGCTTGCAGGTAGAAAGCTGTAAATTAGGCTCATTTATGTTTTCGAGAAGGAAAGATCCAATACATTCTTTCTGCATAAGGATGGGGATTTTGTAGATTGTAACTAACGTACATGTACATGTACATGTACTTCGTTTACAGTGTGTACAGATAGATAGATAGATGACCAAGAGTGGTTGTATTTATTTCATGTAGTAATCATCTAATATATTTTATACTGACTTTGGTTTTTCGTTCATAATTCACTGGTTTAACTGAATGCTTCAATATATACATGTTAATCATGTACCAGTACCGGTATGTAGAATTCCTGCAATTTTGTAAAGAAGCGACAGTGTTCTAGCTAGAAATTTTTCCAAACAGGGTGGGATAATTGCATTTTCCTCTGATTTTAAGGCCCTGGATTTTCAAACAGGGTGGGAGTGAAATTCAAACAGGGTGGTGTAATGGAAAATGCATTGCAAGTTTCATTTTCAAACAGGGTGGTAAAAATGTAAACAGGGTGGTAAATGACCTCTGAATTTTGAAGAGGGTGGTACCGCCCTGTTTAAAAGGCCTGGTGAGAACACTGAGCAAATGTATGCATTCATGTACTAGAGTGCATCTTCTGTAGCTCAAAACGTTGTGTATATTTTTCATCTGAACAGCTGGTCAACTGTGAATTGGAGATAATTTTTGCTATAAGTTCAATAAAAAAGGCACATTCTTCCATCAAGATGTTGTGTTCTTCTCTCAGTCCATTCTTTTCTGGTCCCTTCATTGCTCTAAATTACAAATCCCCATTTGTCCCTGGATCCAAGGATGATGCAGTCACTGTTTTCAGCTTGTTGCTCAGCCTTTTGTACACGTATTTAAAATAGGCTGGGGATATTTACCCGACGGTCGGTCCCGCAGGTAATGAATTTCGTCTTGCAGAAACGACGGTCGTTTCCGCAAGTAAATATGCTGTCTTGCAGACCCGACCGTCGTTTCCCCAGTACAGAGCTTTGTTGGAATGTTTTCTTATAGGATTCCTGAGAAACCCAACCGTAGTTTGAATTAAATTCATTTATTAGCATTACCATAATAGCATTTACATAGTTTCATACATTCAATGATGACAAGAAACATATACAATCTGTACAAAAGTGGTAAGAAGCCATTACCGAGAAAAACCACTACACTTGAGTTAATTGGTATTGACTCTTTTAAAACTTGCACTCTGTTGTCAGTAAACGGATGAGACATTGTCCTTGGTCAACGTGTAGCCTTGACCATTGTATTGCTGCTGGTCTCGGCCATCATTTTTTTTGCCACAATCTATGTCCTCGAGTGCAGGCGTTGTTTCAACTAGTGTCAGTTAAGTAGGCCCCACTCCGATGAGCACAATATAAAGATGACAGAACACAGAACTCCTCCAGCAATGTAAGCTCCACGTTACTCAGTCCTACACTACATTAGAAATCATCCAATACTGGCGGAAACGACACTCTTAGCCAAAAAGGTACCGGTATTTTTCTTTTTGCTAAGGGTGAAGAGTAGCTGCTGCTCAACCGTTGTCATCAATATTTTGTCATGTACGCCACCGTCCACTCGAATGGGTTACCATGTTGTTGCTTTGTTCTGTTCACAAACATCACCCATTCTTAATTCCAATATTTCCTGTTCGCCGTAAGGCCTACTTTAGGCCCGCAAGTATCTTTCATTCACTGTGCTACGTGCAGGTATTCTCCACTGCAGCACAACTGGAGTCGGGAGGAGCTAAGAACAACCGTCCATTGTGCCCACAGATGCATAGTTGATATACCTCGGGATATCTGGTCCCATCTCCTATAGGCTCGCTGATGGGAAGGTTGGAAAATTGGACATTGTCAGAGTCTAATCGTATCTGAAATATAAACGTTGATTGAAATAAAATTCCTAAGATCTGAAGTAAGAGGATGTCATTTACGGTACTCTGATGTTTTCAGTTCGTCCATCAATGCTGCATCAACACACCAAAGGTGGTCTTCGTGTTGAACCTTTATACGTCTATTACCTGATTACGCTGGTTGTAAGACTATTGGTGAGCTGGCCTTCAGACATTCTCCGACCACTGAGTAAAACCAGCTCAATTAGCATTGTTCAATTTTGTTTCAGAGTTTTCCCCCTTTTCCTCTAACGTAATGTATGAACTATTGATGCATATTCAAAACCATTTGGGGTCAAAGCGTGTCCCGAATAAAGAAACTTGAGTTGTTTCACCGGCTTCGAGTTTTTGGTACGTTTTTTTGAGAAATTTTCGAGGTTATTTTTGAGGACGCGTTCTGATTGGTCATATTGATTCACATTATCTCGACGTCACAAAAAAAAGCTATGCTTTATTTAAAGATGGCCGCCATCCATTTCATCACTTGAGAAGTTCGACGCGCTGTGGTACCAATAGTAGGCCTACTAATCCTTCATCTGACAGACAGAAACAGTGGCAGATGTAACACCGGCGAACCGTATTACCTACATGTAGGCTTGTTTTCTTACTCTACTTACCGCATTATCTAATGATTGTATCTTCATGTCGTAAAGACTCGTGATGCTGATTTCACCCGCCGGTGAGAACAAGTTCACCCCGCGTGGAGCAGATACTTGTACATACTCTGTTGGAGATTCCAACCTGCAAGAAAGAAGAAAAACCCATGCAAGAAGGCTGACATCATGAAAATGATGCAAATACAAGTGGTAGCCCTTATAAAAAAATTTCTCCATTTACCATGGTGAATGGTACTGTACAGTAAAAGAAGGTTTACCATGGTAAAAGAAGGTTTACCATGATGAAAACCAATTATTATGGTAAACTGTCCTTTACCGTGCAGAATTACCATGGTAAAATGAAGATTTTCATAAGGGAGGCCTACCACTCACAGTACTACTTGTCCATTAATTGATGAGATGTGTGAGGTCTTTCGTATTCCTTCGGTCGCAACCAGGGATCAGCCATAGATCCGCTCGTAGGCAAAGGCGCGCCACAAAGTCCAGTACAGTAGCTATACATGTACCTTGAGACGCGCTGAGAGATCCAATCACACCGTTCTTACTACATGTATCATACCGAGCTGAGAGGTCCAGCCTTCTGGCATCCTCTAGGTTCCTTCTCATGATTTCTCATCATACAGAAGACTTACCTCAGATTGTGATATGCGTCTGAACGTACTTTTGGTGTTTGGACGGAACCATTGAATGCAGCTCCCTTAGCACCTAAAGCAAAAGTGGACTTTTCGTGAAAGTGGTTCAGATGCATGGCGTGTCGAGGGAGTTCTCAGGAGAGAAAGGGCAGGTAGATTCGGTTCACAAACGAATCAAAGCACTGTAATGGACCAACCACCCATTCTGACAGAACAGCAGCCCGGAGGGGAAAGCAGTCAACGTCAGTGCCTACAATGTTGGCATCATCATAGAGTTTTCCTACCAAAGGTTACCTGTTATTTTTAGCATATCAGCGCCCAACACAGCCCTCCTTGCATCTGCATAGAACAGTTGGCGTCCTTTGGCGTTTTTGACCTCAAATACGTCACTGTATGCCTCTAATCTATTGTTGGCTTGAAGGAAAATGGAGAAAAAAGGCGTTATTTAGTCAAAAGATGTCCAGACGATTTCAAAAGACTTCTGATAGCCCCTGCACCAACCAACTGTAAAGTTTATGGGAGGGGTACGACCGTAAATGATTTGAGATTCTCAGGATGCAAGTGTCCTGTCCTTTTTCGATATACTTTTTCGATGTACTGTCCTTTTTTCGATATTTCTCGTCCAGGCGACAGGAATATGCTGCATCAATCCATTGCTCATCAAAGAATCGCAGGCTGGCGACCACCACAAACAACTCACCTAAAATGAGTTTACTTCTGACCTCATCGTTCACTTTTGTTTGCATAGATATGTTTCTATCCGATTGTATCAGCAACGACTTTTTCTGGAAAAACAAAGTGATTTCTTGACGACAAACTAAACAAAGCTAACACGAAAGAACGTTGGAACTCCGCCATATCGTCTTCGTCACTCGATTCGTTTAACGAGATGAATCACAATAAAGCATTATGCATCAGGATAAATCTCTTTATGGCGATGGAGATTCTACTGTAATCCTTCTGAAATTGCTTGCATCTCTCGAATAATCTTTCCTTGGAGCAAGCTTGAGACTCAGAGGTATAGATGGCGCCGCAAACAATGTTTCCCGCGGTGTAGCGTCTGTTGGTGTTTCTACGCGCAGTGTTCCCCGTATTGTATGGGAAACAATTTCCACCTTGTCCGCGTCAGACAAAATCTACAAACTGAAAATTGTATAAAAGAACTTACATGTATGATGGGTTCAGAGGCGTCGAGAACTGCTCTCGACAAAAAACCCAAAGTATCAGGAATGATTGGCATGATAATCTGACTGTCCACTTACCGGATATGATTCTATTTTTGAGACTTTCATATTCTTGATGAACTCTACATCACCTTCCAGACGGACCCCTTTCTTTGTAATTCTAAGCTTTCCCATTCCATCCTGAAAAATGCATGACACTGCCGTATAAACAGTTCGGAGAAATGACTGAATCAGGAGGAGATTATAGATAGAGATATCATACTATGTAGAATGAAAAAGTTTGTAAGTTAATTCGTCCTGGTGGTTGCTTTTTTGTGACTTACAATGGAGAAGTCCATGACTCTGAGGATCCATACGGTGAGGGCAAAGTTGATGACCATGGCTGACAGCAAGAACATGATTGAACAGTAAAGGCATCGTTTCCTCCACCCGTAGATACCGGCGTGGTGTTTGTTGCAGGTGGCCATCATCGTTTGATGTGAGTGTGGTGACATGGGCTTGTCTATACTGCTACCGTCGGACAGGGCTAAGACGTCTTTGGAGTCGCTGTTCATATACTGGAAAGAGACGAATGGAAAATGTCATGAGCATACAAGATTGTAAGAAGGAAACCATTCCTGATGCAATATAAATGTATAAGTATACTCTGACATAGTCAAGAAGACATGAAATAAGAACGTCTCCGACGGGCCAAAGCTGTGCGTTCGACCACTTGGTAATAAACTTCGGAGTCTGTGACGTCGCACAAAACGGCGACAAACGGTACCGCTTCGCCTGAATCGCTGTGAATGAAGTCATGTTGTCCTGCAGAATAAAATTGGTTCACATTTGATTTCAACACCAGTGCGATTCTGGTTTTTACCCGTCCAGGATTGTCATGCAATAATCTCTTGTCAACCTCCAAGGGATCCACCAACGACGACACCTCAACCAAGTTATCATCATCGACTATCGAAAGATCACGGCCCATTTTTATTCACGATGATATATAGCAGTCACGTGAGAGTCGTTTCTGTCATGTCGGTAATTTCCCCATCCCCTTATCACGTGATCTACCGCTGGCATCCTGTTTCCATTTTGATTACCGTCGTTTTTTGCTTGATGACGTCCGATGATGTCAATGATACCTAAATCACCATCAGCCTTCGCCCTGCCGTGTAACACACCTTTTCAATCAGGACATGTCTTTTTCGAGAAGTAATCTCTTTCAGATGATACTCTATCAACGCTATTTGTGACCATAGCATTCTATCTTTGATATGACTTGGATCTTTGGCTTCATAATGTCAGAACCCAAGGGAGATCACTGATTAGAAGGATATTTCATCTGTACATGTATTTGGGAGAGCACAGATACGGATTTCCACGCAGGTTTTGACATCCAACTTCGGTTATGATAGACAGCCGTTGCGATTGTCTGAGCAACAGCAGCCCAACAGGTCATGAGGCTCTCGCCCTCGCATTACTCATACCCTGATCTTTATCCTCCATCACACTCTCAATCCTGTGAAACTGTTCAACCGTCCCTTAAATCCGCCATCTTCATACATATTTAACGTCCTTGTGAGGGACAAGAAGACTGCATTAAGCTGTTCAAACGACGGAAATCCTTTCATAAATAACTCTGTATCATTTCCTTCTGGACATCGACGTTCACTTTCAAGAATGTAACGCATTTATCAGGTCTACAGGGCCACCTGCCGGCACGATGGTGGACAAGTTGGTCCAATACCCTCCCCCGGCAAAAAACAAAACAGCTTTCTCAGTAAGCCAATCCTTTATTGCCAATTAGCAGAAAGAAACTAAAGGTACATCGACCAGCCAAGTAAAAATCCCTAAAGGATATTGCCCATTGAGGGTAAATACGAAAGAAATCTGCAAGATCAAAGGGCTTATGTAATGGGAAAGAAGGAATGGTATAGGTTCAGCTCAGTTGAAGTCCGTTGATGTCCAGATGCAATATCAATCCCGCATGTCCAGACGGTCGGCTGGTTCAGCGACATACCTCATTATCATGGAATTCAAATTGCAAAAAGTAAAGTATCAAACGTTAATGATGTGATTCGTTCATGTGCAGAACTGCGCCGATGTGCAGGATTGAATTGAGGTGATTGGTCGACACTGTAACAGGAGAGCTATAAAAGGCTTTTTTATTAGTACATGTTCTTCAAAGCAAATTGGCATTGTTTGGTGAAATGCACTTCGGTCGATTTATCGATAAAGAATGTCCGCCTTTTGGCATAGCTTTTGACCAGGGGAAGCCAAAGATTCTGTGCCGTCTCTGGAGTCGTCAATGAAAAGAATAGAACAGCATTAAAAATGAAACCACCTCGTATTTTACTCAGTCCGGTCGTCTTTCACATGTTTCAGCTCTAATGGACCCTAATTGAAGTTTCAATACGCACTATTTGAAGAAAACATATCCCATTTCTGCAAACAGTCCTTTGAGCTAGATTGCCTATTGTGGAGGGCTAAATAAGACAGCAGAAAGATCAAAAGGCTAATACGACAGGAACCGAGAAATTACCTGGCAGGATCAATAGACTGTGGCAATTACATCGAGTAACCTTTGCTGATGGTGCCAGGTCCTAGCAACACACTCGCATGAGATTCTGAAGCTAATATCAGAGGTTCAGGTCTATTATTGTTTACAGACTGGGAATAACCAGCTAGGGGAATGAACTTGTAGACCTACCATTCCCAGCTGATTTACTATAGACAAAATGCCTAACATGATAGACATTCTGGGATGACATGATGATGCCTAACCTATTATCAGGCATCTTGCCTATGCAAAAAAATGGCAGCTGGAAGTTCAGCATGGAAGAAGTTTTCTAAGTGTACCATTGAAAAAAGCCGTCACACACAGAATGTTGAGACTTCACAAACGTTGACGCCAGATGATTTTCTGTCTGCCCCCCCCCCGTCGGTTTTGTTCCTGTCACTACCTATCGAAAGGCTGACAGTAGAGGGACATCACCTGTCCGAGTCAAACCACTGGGCAATTGTTTCCTAATGATATTTAGACTATTACCATCAATGCGTACATGATACATCCTCGGGAAGTTGTGATCAAAGGATATGGCGTTGTTTGGAGGGGGTAATAAGAAGCTGAACAATAGGGCTAATAGAGCAAAATAAAAGGGAAGGAAGT